>RPOG01001578.1:43361-102540 GCA_008086565.1 Thalassoma bifasciatum
GCTGAGACGAGTCAGTGGAAAAGGGCCATAACAGATCCACTTTCAGCCTCATGAGGGTTTTCACTCATAGACTCAGGTCACAGTTTCTCTAAAAAAAAATCATCCTAAAGACTCCGACCTGTCTCTCTCTCTCTCTCCCTCTGTCTGTGTGGTGTGTAGAAGCTCAGCAGCGCCTCCTGCTGGTGACCGTCTTCGCCCTGAGTGTGAGGTACCAGCCCGTGGACGTGTCTCTGGCCATCTCCAGCGGTTTGCTGAACGTCCTGTCCCAGCTCTGCGGCACAGAGACCATGCTGGGGCAGCCGCTGCAGCTGCTGCAGAAACCCGGGGTGTCCCAGCTCAGTACGGCGCTCAAAGTGGCGTCCACGCGCCTGCTGCAGATCCTCGCCATCAGCACGGGGTGAGAGCTTCAGGAGCCGTGAGGAATCAGAGCGTCACGGTGACACAAAGAGCAGCAGTAAATCAGTTTTCTTTAACTTTCAGGACGTACGCAGACAAGCTGAGTCCTAAGGTGGTTCAGTCTCTGCTGGACCTGCTCTGCAGTCAGCTCAAGAACCTGCTCTCTCAGGCCGGCGTCAGTCTGCTCGCCGCCGCCGGGAAAGACCCAGAGGACAACAAACACGAGGACGGAGCCGACTCTGAGAAGAAAGACTTCAGAGGTGACACAGGATTCACGTCTCTGTTTGACTTTACAGTGCAATTAATCCCAGTTAGATTAAACCAAAATATGACCTTTTGCAATATCCTAATCACAGACAGTTAAATATTTCTATATCCTGAAATGTGTCAAAATATCAGCTACGGTTTTTGCAGCAGATGTTTTATGCTCTGTTACTAAACTCTGCTCAACAAAAGAGACAAACTGTTGAAAACCACCTTTACAAGAGCAAGAATCTAAGTAGAAAATATGGGAAAACCACAAAAAGTAGCAATAAAAAAAAAAAAAAAAACTTGTCTAAGGTGGCAAAAACTGCAAAAAGCAAAAATTAAAAATGACAAGAAAACTTGGAAAATAGTCAGAAAGGAGCAAAAATGGCAAACACACTGACAAAAACAGTGTTAAGTGGTAAAAATGACAAAAGGCAAAGAAGGAGATCACTTAAAAGAGGAAAAAGTACGGTCCAAAAGTGGCAAAGAAAGACTGAAAAGTGATAAAAATGGAACAAAAGAAACAGAAAATTGGATTATCCTTGAAAAATTGTCAGAAAGTAGAAAAAAAAATTGTGTAAAAAGTGGCAAAAAAGAGTGAAAAGTGATTAAGATAGACAAAAAGCATCAAAAATTGGCGAGATAATTGGGAGAAAACTTGGAAATAAAGTTAGATCAGTAAAAAAAATTATAACCAAAAGGGGAAAAAATTAGTAAAATGCACAAATGCAACAAAAAATAGGTAAGAAAATCTGAACAGAACAAACGATAAAATTGTCAGAGAGAAGCAAAAATGGTCCAAAAGCGGCAAGAAAAGAGTGAAAAGTGACTCAAAAGGACAAAAAGCATCAAAAATTGGCAAGAAAATTGGGAAAAAACTTGGAAAAAAGTCAGAACAGAGTAAAAAAAATGTGAAAAAATGACAAAAAAAGAAATAAAAACTAGTCCAAGGTGGCAAAAAATGCAAAAAGCAAAAAAAAGAATTGCAAGAAAACTTGAATTATAGTCATGAGGAGGCAAAAATGGCAAACAGTGACAAATCAGTGGTAAGTGGTAAAAACGACAAAAGGCTAGAAAAAAAAAGTGCCAGGTTATTAGGAGACAACTTGAAAAATAGTCAGAAAGATGCAAAAATATGGTCTTAAAGTGGCAAAGAAAGACTGAAAAAATATTAAAATGGACAAAAGAAACAGAAAACTACAAGAAAAATTGGATTATCCTTGAAAAATTGTCAGAAAGTAGAAAAAAAATTGTGTAAAAAGTGGCAAAAAAGAGTGAAAAGTGATTAAGATAGACAAAAAGCATCAAAAATTGGCAAGATAACTGGGAGAAAACTTGGAAAAAGAAGTTAGATCAGTAAAAAAAATTATAACCAAAAAGGGGAAAAAGTGGTAAAATGCACAAACGCAACAAAAAATTGGTAAGAAAATCTGAACAAAACAAACGATAAAATTGTCAGAGAGAACCAAAATGGTCCAAAAAAGGCAAAGAATAGAGTGAAAAGTGACTCAAAAGGACAAAAAGCATCAAAAATTGGCAAGAAAATTGGGAGAAAACTTGGAAAAAAAGTCAGAACAGAGTAAAAAAAAATGTGAAAAAATGAATAAAAAATAGTCCAAGGTGGCAAAAAAATGCAAAAAGCAAAAAAAAAATTGCAAGAAAACTTGAATTATAGTCATGAGGAGGCAAAAATGGCAAACAGTGACAAATCAGTGGGAAGAGGTAAAAAATGAAAAAAGGCTAAAAAAAGTGCCAATAGTCAGAAAGATGCAAAAAATATGGTCTTAAAGTGGCAAAGAAAGACTGAAAAGTTATTAAAATGGACAAAAAGCAAGAGAAAATTTCAAGAGAATTGGATAAAACTCAAAAAATAAATGTGTTAAAAAGTGGCAAAAAAAGTGAAAAGTGATAAAAATAGAAAAAAGCATCATAAACTGGGAGAAAACTTGGAAAGAAAAGTTAGAAAGTAGCAGAAAAAAGTCCAGAAGTAGCAAGAAAAGAGTAAAAAGTGAATAAATTGATATAGAGCAACAAAAATTGGCGAGAAAATTGGGAGAAAACTTGGAAAAGAATGAGAAGGGAATAAAAAATGATGAAAAAATGACAACAAAGGTGATAAAATGCGCAAAGGCAACAAAAAATGGTAAGAAAATCTGGATACAACTTGAAAAAACAGTCAGAAAGTTGCAAAAATGGTCCTAATTTGTCAAAAATGGTTGCAAATGATTAAAATTTACAAAAGCATCAAAAAATTGGCAAGAAAATTGGGAGAAAACTTGGAAAAAAGTCAGAACAGAGTAAAGAATTTATGAAAAAAACAACAAAAAAATGGTAAAAATGCAACAAAAATTGGTAAGAAAATCTGGATAAAACTTTAAAAAACAATCAGAAAGAAGCAAAAATGGCAAAAAAAGAAGAAGCGTGCAGTTATTAATGTTTAAGGTCATTTCCTTTGATGTGTTAATTCAAAAACATAAGATTAGGGATTTAGACATAATAGCACAAAAAAATCACATCTGCCATAAAGGGAATAATAATTGAATTTTTATACAAATAGTTCAGCTCTACTGATAATTATGTCCAAACGTGTGACTGATGGAGAAGATTTTATTCTGAAAAAGCACAGATACCATCTCTCATTTCTCTGTAAAGTCATAAACATGATGTTAAAAAGGTGAAAAATTAGATAAAGGTTTATATTTTCCCTGATTTTAAGCACAAATATGTGTTTTTTTTCCAGCTCTGATCAGAAAGCAGCACACGGCTGAGCTCCACCTGGGAGACTTCCTGGTTTTCCTCCGCAGAGTCGTCTCCTCCAAAGCCATCCAGTCCAAGATGGCGTCGCCCAAATGGACCGAGGTTCTGCTCAACATCGCGGCTCAGAAGTGCTGCTCAGGTCGGTGACGGTTTCAGGAAAGTTTGGATCTTTCTCCGTAGAAAATCTGCTGCTTTCTGACCTGCTCTGCTTTTCCTTCAGGGGTCCCTCTGGTGGGGAACCTGAGGACTCGTCTGTTGGCTCTTCACGTCCTGGAGGCCGTTCTTCCCGCCTGTGAGGCCAACATGGAGGACGACCAGATGACGCAGGTGTGTGTGCGTGTGTGTGTGACTCCTCTCCTCACTTGTGAGTGTGTGTGTAACCTGTGTGTGTTCCTCTGTCCTGCAGGTGGTGGAGCGTCTCTTCTCTCTGCTCTCTGACTGTATGTGGGAAGCTCCGGTGGCTCAGGCCAAACACTCGATCCAGATCAAAGAGAAAGTCCAGGAGCTCAAACTGCAGGTGGGACACCAGACTAAGGGGGGGGGGGTCCAGAAAAATATTTATGGGGGGGTCAGTCGATAGTTCGACCACTAAGTAGCTTCATAACACAAACATTTATTTACAACACTCTCCAAAAACATTTTAAAGGAAAAACATTTGGAGAATGGAAACAGAAATTATGGATTAAGGCCAAGTTCTAAAAATATCAAAATGAAAAACTGGCTTTGTTGAGATTTCTCCTTTTTTCGCACATATACAGTCAAATATGTTTAGATAAAAAAGCATAATTTCAACTATTGCCCCATGTTTTTATCCATTTATCCCATAATTTGGACTCTTTGTTTCAGAATTTTGACTTTTTCTCTGAAATTATTGACTTATCTCAAAATTTTGTCTTTTAAACTCAAAATTTTAATTTTTAAACCCAAATTTTCAACCTTTTCCCCTTAATTTTGACTATTTACCTCAGAGTTTTGCACTATAAACTCAAAATTTGATTCATCAGCTCAAACCTTTAACTTTGCCCCAATATTTTGACTTTTTATTTCAAAATTTTGACTTTTTAAACTCAAAATGTAATTTTTTTGACCAAAATGTCAACCTTTCCCCCATAACTTTGACTATTTATTTCAGAATTTGACTCTTAGACCCAAAATTAGATTTTGTCGCTCAAAATTTCAACTTTTGCCCCATTATTTTTTTGACTATTTATTTCAAAATTTGACTAAAGATTTCAACTCCACGTTGACAATTTATTTCAAAATTTTGACTTTTTAAACTCAAAATTTGATTTTTTAACTCAAATTTTCAACTTTTGTCCCATACGATATGAAAATATCTTAAATTTTTGACTATTTTTCTCAGACTTTTGATTTTCTAGCTCAAAATTTTAACTTTTTACCCCATTATTTTGACTATTTATTTCAAAATTAAGTTTTTTTAACTCAAATTTTCAACTTTTGTCCCATGCTATATGAATTCATTCTAAAAGTTTTACTAGTTCGCTCAGACTTTTTATTTTCTAGCCCAAAATTTCAACTTTTGCCCCATAATTTTGACTAATCATCTCAAAATTTGACTTTTCATTCTCAAAATGTAATTTTTTTGACCAAAATGTCAACCTTTCCCCCACAAGTTTGAGTATTGACTTCAGAATTTGACTCTTAGACCCAAAATTTGATTTTGTAGCTCAAAATTTCAACTTTTGCCCCATTATTTTGACTATTTATTTCAAAATTCTGACTTTTTAAACTCAAATTTTCAACTTTTGTCCCATGCTATATGAATTTATTTTAAAATTTTGACTAGTTCGCTCAGACTTGTTATTTTCCAGCCCAAAATTTCAACTTTTCCCCCGTAATTTTGACTAATTATCTCAAAATTTGACTTTTACACTTAGAATTTGATTTTTAAGCCAAAATGTCAACTTTTTCCTCTTTTTAAGTTTGACTCTTTATTTCAAAATTTGACTTTTAGATCCAAAATTTGATTTTGTAGCTCAAAATTTCAACTTGCGTCCCATAATTTTGACCTTTCTCACAGTCATTCAGTGAATTCTCCATTCATCATCTACATAACTTGGGTGGTAAAGCTTTGTTTTAAGGGGGCAGCTGCCACCCTGTGCCCCCCCTGGTAGATCCGCCCCTGGACCCCAGCCCCACCCTCGCACCTGTGTGTGTGTTTGTGTGTGTGTGTGTGTGTGTGTTTGTGTGTTTGACGCTGTGATTGTTCCTCAGGGAGACGCAGAGGAGGAGGACGAGAACCTGCCCATCCAGGAGGTGTCGTTTGACCCGGAGAAAGCTCAGTGCTGCGTGGTGGAGAACGGGCAGGGCCTGACGCACGGCAGCGGCGGGAAAGGCTACGGTTTGGCGTCCACGGGGATTTCGTCAGGCTGCTACCAGTGGAAGGTATTTAACGTCCACACGCTGACGTCTTAACACGACAGCAGGAAACTGAACGCTGTGTTTCTCTCAGTTCTACATCGTGAAGGAGAACAGAGGGAACGAGGGGACGTGCGTGGGAGTTTCACGATGGCCCGTTCACGACTTCAACCACCGAACCACGTCGGACATGTGGCTGTACCGAGCGTACAGCGGGAACCTGTACCACAACGGCGAGCAGACGCTGACGCTCAGCAGCTTCACGCAGGGAGACTTCATCACCTGTGTGCTCGACATGGAGGCCAGGACCATCTCCTTCGGCAAGAACGGAGAGGTGAGAGACAGAGAGACAAAAACTGCTCCCCCTGGTGGCTGATATAAAACCATTTTTGTGTCGTAAACAATTCTTTAATGTCTGGTCCAAACATTGAAAATAAAAACTCTGAGCTGCAAAGTAAACAGAGGGAGGAGGAGAGTCCTCAAACTGTACATTATGACATATGTGGCATCATAGGTGAGAAATAAAATATAAACAGACATTTCTTATTCAGTAAATCTTTTGTTTTGTAAATAATACTAAAAGACTTTGACAATTTCTGTTTTAAATATATATTATATATGTCTTCCAACTGAATGTATGATCTAACATTAATCCCTAGCTTTAGCTTCATTCACTTTTAAACTTCACTTCATTAAGGTCTTCAAACCATCAAACTTCACACATTTTGTTTTGTTTTCATTTCATGATAATTTGCTGATATCGAACCATTTTTGTGTCGTTAACAATTTTTTAATGTCTGGTCCAAACATTGAAAATAAAAACTCTGAGCTGCAAAGTAAACAGAGGGAGGAGGAGAATCCTCAAACTGTCGTGTTGCACGTTAAAGAGATTCCAACAGACGGTTCATGGAGCGTTATGAATCTGTGTGTCCTTCAAAATAAGAGCACACTATAAAACTAACATTACACCACAAAAATTCATTGAGAGCTCAGAGACAAAAGTCACTAACAGAGTCCTTTCAGCACCAACAACAATATTCAGGTAGATGACAATGACTTATAGATGATAAAAACTCAAAACACAGTGTCTCAGAAAATTAGAATATTATTAACCATCACTAAAAAAAGAATAATATAAACAGAAATATCAGGCCTCTGAAAAGTTTGGCTACGTTCAGAGCATTATCGATGTATTATCCCATTTTTCTTTCTTTTTTGCCAATTTAAGTTACTTTTTTGCCACTTTTGGACAATTTTTAAAATTTTCCCCCAATTTTCATGCTTTGCACATTTGTCGCTTTAATTTATCTTTTGCTTCTTTTGGACCATTTTTAAGTTTTCTCCCAATTTGCAGACTTTTGGCCCATTTTATTCACTTTATGCGATATGAAATTATCTTAAATTTTTCTCAGACTTTTGATTTTCTAGCTCAAAATTTCAACTTTTACCCCATAATTTTGACTAATCATCTCAAAATTTGACTTTTCATACTCAAAATGTAATTTTTTTGGCCAACATGTCAACCTTTCCCCCACAAGTTTGACTGTTTATTTCAAAATTTGATTTTTTAAACTCAAATTTTCAACATTTGTCCCATGTTATATGAATTTATTTTAAAAATTTGACTAGTTCACTCAGACTTTTTATTTTCTAGCCCAAAATGTCAACTTTTCCCCTGTAATTTTGACTAATTATCTCAAAATTTGACTTTTCACACTTAGAATTTGATTTTTAACCCGAAATGTCAACTTTTTCCCCTTTTTCAGTTTGACTCTTTATTTCAAAATTTGACTTTTAGACCCAAAATTTGATTTTGTAGCTCAAAATTCACTCTTTTTCACTACTTTCCGACAATTTCCAAATTTTCTTGCTTTTTTCCCATATTCTCTTTTCACTCTTTTTGGCCGTTCATTGACAATTTTTTCACTACTTCACTATTTCCAACATTTCTCCCATTTTTGCCACCTTAAACTTGTTTTAATCTGAACTTTTTGCTGTTTTTTTACCACTTAACTTCTCTGTCAAAGGTAGTTTTCTTCAGTTTGTCTCTTTGTTTGAATAACACTGGTGTAGAGCAGAAAACATCTTCTACTGTAAGAAGTTTAATCTTGTGGAAATAAAAATTGCACCTCTGTTATAAGAGTATTGCAGCCGGTGATATTGCGATTTACTTTAATTTGCAAATAATTTCCCATCCCTTGTTTCCTCTTGTGTCTTTGACCATTTCTTCACTGTTTTTTAAATTTCCAGGAGCCAAAGTTGGCGTTTGAGGACGTTGATGCCACAGAGCTGTATCCCTGTGTGATGTTTTACAGCAGTAACCCTGGAGAGAAGGTGAGACCATCAAATCTTCACGTCTGTTCTGCTTGAAACAAGTAAAAAAATAAATCAACAAAATTTGCTCGTCAACTTTCTTGAGATGTAAATAATATCTGAATACAAAAAAAAATATTTTTTCCTCCATTGGCTGTTTTTTTTTTACTTGTTCCAAACAATACAGACATTATTTTTGCCTTTTAATAACTTAAAATATTTTTTCTGGACTGGTCAGTTGAAGGTGGCTCATATTAAGAATAAAAAGACAATTCTATTTTACTTAAAATAAAACATAAACACTTAGAGTGAGGTAAGATTTCAGTGGGTTTTTTATGTTCAAGGTGTTTTTTTAATTTTCATATTTTAATTTTTTTTAATTACAGTATTAAAGTACATTTGGAAAAAAGCAAAGCAAAACAAGAACAGCAATTTAACCCCCCCATATTATTATTATTGTTATTATGAATAATAATAATAATAGTAATATTATTATTATTATTATTATTATTATTATTATTATTATTATTATTGTTATTATTATTATCATCTCTCTCCTGATAATAATAATAATAAAAATAAATTAAGTAACTGAAATTACTTTTAAGAGCGTCTGACTATTTACTTTTTCATAGACACCTGGCTATGTACAATATAAATATATGTGTTTCTGGGTTTTTTATTTTTTTTCATTTTATAATTATTATATTATATATTATTATTATTATTATTAGGGACCGAGCAGACTGGGTCAGCGAGGACCCTCTTGAAATTGCTCGGATTATTTTTTTTGTTTCTTTACTGCCCAGTTGCCTCATTTTTCAGGTACTCCTCTTGAGATAAACTCCGGAATTCTATGGCACACCCCCGTGAATGTGTAACCGCTACTCAGGCGTTACGTCTAGAAATTTTTTTCGTGCTAGCTACGCTAGGCGCGGACTAGTTGCGCTAGCCCCTCGGGGAAAAATTTTCTACAGCTGTAAATTTTATTACATTGGATACATGGACGCCACACCTACCAAAAAGTCTCTTATTGAAATGGTGAATTCTGAACAGGAACTTCAGAAATGAGGCCCAAAAGTGCCTTTTTTGGCAAAAATAGGCTAGCTATTTGAACGAACTTGTCCTAGGGATTTTATCCGATCGATTTCTATGTTCTCGTGTGTATGCGACATATATCGAGGATTAAAAGTTGTACAAAGAGTTTTCATTAGTCTTCCGGTTTGGCCACAAGGGGGCGCTGAGTAAAACGCAGATTTTTTTTTTGTCCGAATCGCATGAAAGTTTTTTTTCAGATAGATCTTTCTCAGGGCTTTCAGAATATATAAAATATAATGTTACCATTTTATGGGTTACAGCCGTTATTTTAGGTCAAAGTCGGGATTTTCGGAAAACTCTCCATCTTCGTGACCTCGTTACTCCTTTATGTTCTATAGTCAATATTTTTTTTTAAATTTTTTCTATTAGCTACACCCTTAGACGCACCGCTGGTATGTGGCCAATTTCCTGTGAAAGTTCCTGCCGAACCCCAAGATTCAGTCGTAGATAGCGCAAAAAAAAGTGCATCGCTAAATTTTAAACAAACTCCGATTGGCGTGAAAATTCTCATGCACATTCTTCATGCAAAGACCTATCAGAAAATATAAAACTTTATACCAAAAAAAGTTTCGCGACTTCGGAATTGTACGACAAAGTTCTACTTCCTGTTCTAACATGGTAGCTAATTCTGCTTATAACTCCTATGTTTTTCTTACGATCATCTCCAAACTGCACGTATGTGTACAAGACACTCATATGCACCAAAGGTATTTTTGAATTTTTCCTGGGTAAAAGGGCGTGGCCAAAAACGGCGATCAAATTTGACAATTTTTTCAACTATCAAACCTCTATATCTCTGGTTCGCAAAATCGGATCAGGACCAAACTGCACACGTATGTTCGCTGTCACAGCCTGAGTCCATGTAGGTGTCAATGTACAGCGCCCCCTTCTGGAAAAGACCTAAACTACACATAGTAGACCATTACTATAGAAACACAAGTCCTTAATAATAACATTCTTATACAAACTGCGATCCTGACCAAAACACACACAAATGTTCAGTGTCCAAGCCTGAATGCAGCAATATGACTTTCATTCACCCAAAGTAAGGTGCCTCCTATTGCCCATAGGACATTAAAAGTCTTACTCTGTGACTAATAGCTCCTCCCTCTTTATTTTATTTTTCAAAACAACTGCACAGAACTATCAAAAACATCTTCAGCAAGCACCATCTCTAAGGGCAAGCTCCTACTTACATTAATTTCCATCTGAGTTACTGTCAAACTCTAAATTGGCTTCATGAATGAACTGGTCCCTATAAGTCCCTGATTTTTGGCATCATTTCATTAAAATGTCTTTCAAACTGTCAAGATACATCCCTTGATACACCCTCAAACTTAGAGGATTCAACTCTTGGTCTTACAAGTTTTGCTAATGTTTTTGCCCCAATTTTAGGTCTCATCAACTCACACTGCATAAATGACTATTTGGCTCCAGCAAATATGGTCATTTGGCCGGTCTACAGGCCCAACTTAAACTAAGGGTGCCTTCTGCAGGCTTGTAGTGTCCATGTGCTCTGAACCCCACAGGGGCCTCGATTGACCAGCGTGCCATAACCCCACGTGTGCCTCGAATGACCAATTCGCTCGGTCCCGTTTATCGCTGCTTGGCAGCTTTAATTATTATTATTATTATTATTATTGTAATAATAATAATAATAATAATAATAATAATAATAATAATAATAATAATAATAGTAATATATAATAATAATGATGATGATGATGATGATGATGATGATAATAATAATAATAATAAAAAAATAATATATGGAATAAATATAATAATACAAAATATAATAATCATAAAATGAAAAAAATAAAAAATCCAGAAACACATATATTTATATTGTACATAGCCAGATGTCTATGAAAAAGTAAATAGTCAGATGCTCTTAAAAGTAATTTCAGTTTTTGCAGTTAAAAATATGAAGGAGTTCATGAACAGTTGCTCGTTGAACTTGTTCAATTAAAACACTGAAGTTCAGATTATACAAACTCAAGTGATACAATGAACTTTGGAAAAAATAATGAAGCAGAAAACAACTTAAACAACTGAAATGTTGTAATTTAATATTAGTTACATTTTTCCAAAATGTTTTGGCGACCCCCAGAATTCATCTAGCGACCTCCATTGGGGTCAGGACCCACAGGTTGAGAAACACTATGTTAGAAAGTCTTCACTGGAACATTTCCTTTGTTTTTTCCCATCGTCTCCTCACATTCGTCTCTGCATCGTTCTCTCTCCTGATTTGATGAAACTGTTGCATCAGCTGAAAAGTTTGAATCATTGAAACTCTCACATTTCAAACACTTTTATTTTTAGGAGGAACTTTTTGATTTTCAGGTAAAACTTTGAAAAGTGTCGCCGTCATGAAAGTGTGGGGAGCGTTTTTCTGGGATGGAGAGTGAGAGGGCGTTAAAGAGGCCGGAGCAGGAGTTTGGTGGTTTGAGAATCCAAAACACACTTTTCATGAAAATAACGGGAAAAAAAAAGTTTATTACGTTTTTAATGAATGTGTTTTTGAATCTTCAGAGTTGACTTTTGAACATTTCGACCACCAAATCCTCTCTGCTCCGCTCAGAAACGCCCTCCCTCTGATGTTTTCTTGGACGTGGTTTAACTCCTTCCTGTCTCTCTCTTCTCTGATTGGACGGTGGGTTTGAGGCTCCGTTTGCTGATTGGCTCTGATTATCTTCCAGGTGAAGATCTGTGACATGCAGATGAGAGGAACGCCGCGCGACCTCCTGCCCGGCGACCCCGTCTGCAGCCCCATGGCGACCGTCCTGGCGGAAGCGACCACGCAGCTGATTCGCATCCTGCACCGCACCGACCACTGGACGCTCCGCATCAACAAGACCATGATCGAGCGCCTGCACAAGATCAAACCCTGCTTCAGAGACTCGGCCAGCGCGGCGGGAAGCGGCGGCGGCGGCGGTCAGCGGCTGAAGAAGAGTCGCTCGGTGCAGAGCAGAGAGGAGCACGACGCTCAGAGAGAGAGTCAGGACACGCCCACCAGGACGGAGGAGGAGCGAGGACGCCACGGGCGGCAGCACGGTCTGGGGGAGCTGTCGGAGCTCCACCTGAGGACGCTCTGCACCGAGGTGTGGCCCGTCCTCGCCATCATCGGAGGGGCGGACGCCGGGCTGCGCGTCGGGGGGAGGTGTGTGCACAAGCAGACGGGGAGGCATGCCACGCTGCTGGGCGTGGTCAAGGAAGGGAGCACGTCGGCCAAAGTGCAGTGGGACGAGGCGGAGATCACCATCAGGTAACATTCAGAGAGATTACATCACTTCCTGTTTCTGCTGCTTTGTTTGTGAGTTAACAGCTGATTATCACTCAACGATGAAGGATCAGTCTGTTCTCGCCGTTTTACCCAAGATTCACTCTGAGGGCTCAGGCTGATCACACAGATAAAACACTTCAAGTTAAGGCAAAATTAAAGATGGTGATATTTTTTTTATGTCGTTAGGTCTCGATGATTATTGTGTATTATTTTTAAACTGCTATTTTTTAAGCATCTGTACTGAAAACTAAAAAATACAGAGATTACTTCAATCAACCAACCAACCTTTATTTATAGTAGGGCTGAAAGATTTGTCCTTTTCTGATCGAAATCGCTTTTTGTGTCGTAAACAATTCTTTAATGTCAGGTCCAAACATTAAAAATAACAAACTCTGAGCCGCAAAGTAAACAGAGGGAGGAGGAGAGTCCTCAAACTGTACATTATGACATATGTGGCGTCATAGGTGAGAAATAAAATATACACAGACATTTCTTATTCAGTAAATCTTTTGTTTTGGAAATAATACTAAAAGACTTTGACAATTTCTGTTTTGAATATTTTATATTTGTCTTCCAACTGAATATATGATCTAAAATTAATCCCTAGCTTTAGCTTCATTCACTTTTTAAACTTCACTTCATTAAGGTCTTCAAACCATCAAACTTCGTACATTTTGTTTTGTTTTCATTTCATGATAATTTGCTGATATCGAACCATTTTTGTGTCGTTAACAATTTTTTAATGTCTGGTCCAAACATTAAAAATAAAAAACTCTGAGCCGCAAAGTAAACAGAGGGAGGAGGAGAATCCTCAAACTGTCGTGTTGCACGTTAAAGAGATTCCAACAGACGGTTCATGGAGCGTTATGAATCTGTGCGTCCTTCAAAATAAGAGCACACTATAAAACTAAGATTACACCACAAAAATTCAGTGAGAGCTCAGAGACAGAAGTCACTAACAACAATATCCAGGTAGATTATTTATAGAATTAAAAGTTAGATTCAGTCATCCACAGATTTAGTTCATGTTGTTTTCAAATTTTATTTGTTCTTCATAGTTGTAATTTTAGAAATCTATGTATTCAGCCAGATTAAATATTGTACTGGAACTTAAAATTTGCAACTATAGAAAGTGTGTTTTGGAATAAAAGGTTTGTTAAACTTCACCTTTTTGGCAGCAAATTTTGTAAATCTGACTAAAAAGTCTGGTCGAATCATTAAGCTGGTTTCATTTTATTAATTAAAGGGTTGAATTGCACTCTCGATATGGTGATTTACAGGAGAAATCAAAATATTGAGATATATATTGTGCATTGAGATATTGCCAAAAGAATATCAAGGTTTTGATTATTTGAGGCTCCGTTTGCTGAAAATTACATCAAACCATTGAAACATCAAAAGCTTTTACTACTGATGGTGAGATAAAAGGTCCATATTTTAATATGAAAATGAAAATTTTGAGAAATAAAGACAAAAAAGTCAATAATTTCCAGAGTTTAAGAATTTAATTTTATGCGAAAAAAGTCCAAACTAAGGTCATTTAAGGTCAAAATTTTAAGATGACAAGAGTCTACATTTTAAAATAAAAGCAATGTTTGAGATAAAAAGTTGAAATTTTGATATAAAAAGTCAAAACTCTAAAATTTAAGTCAAAATGATACAAAATTAATGCAAAATTAAAGGATAAAAGGCAAAAAAAAATTTAAAAAGAAGATTTTTAGATAAATTGATAACCCTGAGTCTAAAACCTATTTCTATTTCAAAACCAGACTTTTAAATAGTATTTTTAGTTCTAAAAACTGAAGAACAAAAAGAGCTATCTTTGACTCTTAACTTTTAAAATTAAATAGTGCAAAATATTCCTAATTGTGTCAAGTTAAATAAATTAAAATTAAAAAGAACAAAAACAAAATTCAACAATCCCAAAGAAAAAAGGATTTTTCTCAATGGTCTTACACTCAAAGACAAGTGTGTGTGTGTGTGTGTGTGTGTGTGTGAAACAGCTGATATAACAGATCCTGGGTCAGGAGCAAAAAAAAAAAAAAGAGCTCAACAATGCTAAAATTGATTATTTTAAATGCTATTTTTCAGCTTTAAAAGCTAAAACAAAAACTAAAGGCTGAAACATAAGCTACAGGGAAAAAACAGGCGTAGGACTAAAACACAAGACATTATAGAAAAGACTGGAAAAAATTGCATTTCCTTGCAGCAAATGCGTTGAAATGCAGAAGTGGAGTGAGGGAAATGAGAAAATGCCAAATTAATTTTCTAAAAGCAGTTATACAAAGTTGAAGCAGAAATCAGGAGAAATCAAAATATTGAGATATAGATTGTGTATTGAGATATTGCCAAAAAAATATCAAGGTTTTGATTTCAGCCATATTGTGCAGCTCTAGTTGTGTTTATGTTTTATTTTGTCCAAATCCCATGAAAACTGTATTATTTTCTGAATGAAACTGTTCTCCTGCATGTTTTTAACTCTGTCTGATGAATAAAACTCCTGTTCTCTGTTTTCTGGTGGTTGTCAGCGCCGAGCTCTGCATGTTTGACTAACCTGTTTGTTTTTAACCTGAAGCTGAGTCTTTCCTCACATCCCTCCCTCCCTCTCTCTCTCTCTCTCTCTCTCTTTCTCAGCATCAGTCTGTCTCTTCCTCCTTTTCCGACTCATGTCTTCTTTAACGAACCGTCTCTCTGCACGGCGGCGGGGCTCACCGCCATCAGCCATCCCATCTTTGCGTTGGTCTTGTTTTTTGGCATGCTGTGCTCTCTCTCTCTCCTGCCCTGTCCCTCACTTTGTGTTTCCTTCCCTTTGTCTCTTTCACTCTCCACTTCGTCCAATTAAAGCTTCCCAACTTTCTGGTCGCCTAGTGACACGCCGCTCTACAACCTGGAGCCCTGCGAGCCGCTGCCCTTCGACGTGGCCCGTTTCCGCGGCCTCACCGCCTCGCTGCTGCTCGACCTCACCTACCTCACCAGCATCCACGAGGAGACGGCCGCCAAGCTCAGCGCACGCCGCCACGAGAAGAAGCACCGCAACGCCGCGTCCACGGGGCACGAGCCGACGGGCGGCGAGGAGAGAGCGGAGAACGAGGGGCACAAGGAAGTGTCGCCCGGAGGAAACGGCGCCACCTCCGAACTCCGGGTGTCCCACAGTCTGGACGAGGTCAAAGCGCACGCGGCGCCCAACTCCAAGTCGGAGAGCGAGATCTGCTCCGTGGTCAGCGGAGGGAACGAGACTCTCTTCACCACGGCGCCGCAGACTCCGGCGGAAGGGAGGAAGAAAGGTCACGAGCACGCCGGCTCTCGCAGCCACGAGCACTCGCCGTCCTCCATCGCCACGCAGTCGGAGATCCACGCCGTGCAGCTGTCCTACCTTTACCTGGGCGCTATGAAGACGCTGAGCGCTTTGCTGAGCTGCAGCAAATACGCCGAGCTGCTGCTCATACCAAAGGTAAAGTTAGAAAACAGCAGCGTTTTTATTTATTAGAAAAGGAAAGAAACGTGAAACAACTTCAGAAAAATTCAGATCAACGTTTAAACCAAAGATACATCCTGAAGAATTGGATGAATTTTTAATTTGGTTACAATCAACATTGGAACAAAAAGAAAAGAAAAATTATACAAACTATCCTCCACATTCCACAAAATAACCCAATATATCACCGATACAAACGAGAAAAAAACACAAGAAATTCTCTACATTATTATTATTATAAATAACTTCAACTTGCAGTTATTTTACATTTTAATCATTTGTTATTTTATCTTTCAGTGTATTTTTGAAACTCAACAGATCAACTCTCTCATAACTTATCTCAAAGATCCCACACCCCCTTAAATGATCACTTTTTATTTCTATTAATTAAAAAAAATGTTTGAATTCAGATACGAGGACTTTCAGTCTTTACTTAAAATATCATTATTTATGTTTTAAGTTTATAGTATCTAAGAATTTTAGGGTACAAGACTATAATTGATTTATTAGTTGTTCAGGATAGAAAACTTTTTTTTATTATTCTAATTTTAACCCTTTTCTGCGTTTTAATTATATTGTCTATAAATGTTTTTTATGTATTTCCCCAAACCTGAACACATTCTGACATATGTGGCATCATAGGTGAGAAATAAAACATAAACAGACATTTCTTATTCAGTAAATCTTTTGTTTTGTAAATAATACTAATAGACTTTGACAATTTCTGTTTTGAATATTTTATATATGTCTTCCAACTGAATATATGATCTAAAATTAATCCCTAGCTTTCGCTTCATTCACTTTTTAAACTTCACTTCATTAAGGTCTTCAAACCATCAAACTTCATACATTTTGTTTCGTTTTCATTTCATGATAATTTACTGATTTCGAACCATTTTTGTGTCGTAAACAATTTTTTAATGTCTGGTCCAAACAACAAAAATAAAACTCTGAGCTGCGAAGTAAACAGAGGGAGGAGGAGAATCCTCAAACGTCATTGACCCAAATACATTACTATTACTTTAATTTATTGTTCCAGTTTGACCCTCTGACTCAAAATGTTGAACTATCCCTTTATTTTCCTTCCATCTTCCCTGTTTTTCCTGACTTTAACTTCCTCTCTTTCTGGCGCTCAGGTGTTACCCGAAGCGGCGCCCAGCGGACACAACGCCGACCTGAACACGAGCTCCAGCGCGGCCCCGTCGGCCTCCTCGCCCGTGTGTCAGGAGGAGGTGGAGATGCGGGCGGCGCTGCAGTTCCTGATGCGTCACATGGTGAAGCGGGCGGTGATGCGCTCGCCCATAAAGCGAGCGCTGGGATTGGCCGACCTGGAGAGAGCGCAGGCCATGATCTACAAACTGGTGGTGAACGGGCTGTTGGAGGAGCCCAGCGGCGGGAAACCCAAACCCGGTGAGAGGGTTTTAACTGATGAATATCTTTAAAGGGACATTTCAGAGTTTTCACACACCTGTTCATGCTCTAACAACCACTGAGCACAGATTTTTCTATCACACATTTCTTCTGTTTATTCATGTTTTTCACACTTAAATGCTTCCGATCATCAAACAAATTTAAATCTCAGACAAAGAAAACTTAAGTAGATAGGACGTTTCCTCTGATGGTCAGTGTCCTGGTGTTTTCCTCCCCCAGGGGTGAGGACTGAGCCTGAGGGGGAGGCGGAGGGCACAGAGGGGGAGCAGTTGGCCCAGACCCCCATCACCACCAGCCCCTCGGCCTCCAGCACCACCTCCTTCATGAGCTCCTCCCTGGAGGACACCACCACCGCCACCACGCCCGTCACCGACACGGAGACCGTCCCAGCGTCCGAGTCTCCGGGGGTGATGCCGCTCAGCCTGCTGAGGTCAGAGCACGCTAAAATTGTATTTTTAAAAAGTTCTTTGAAAATGGATAAATACATATTTCTGAGTGAAGAATTATGTTTTCTAACAGATTTCAGTAGTTGACCAACATTTCAAAGTTTTTAGGTTCATTATTTTTTAGTATTTTTAATTTGAGCACCCAAAAATGTCAGGTGGTGCAACCAAATATATGAAAATATATTTATATGTTCCTGTTATTTTTTCTGTGTGAAATTATTGGCAAGTATCTCTCAAGTGTCTGTAGTGACTCATACATTTTCATTTTGTGTGTTTCATTTCTTTTATTTGTGAATAAGNATAATGCCACTGTATTTTTAATTTCCATTTACAATAACTGACATTCAATTTTTAGAGTTTAATTACTGTGGATACTTGTCAGGACGGTTGCACCACCTGACATTTTGGGGGTTTGAGGAACCAAAACACAAAAAAAACATGTTATATTTTAATAGTTTAAAGATGTGTTCAAATAACACAGGTTTCATAGAATAAAGAAATACATGTGATGAAATACTCAATTCATGATGGAAGGAAATATTGCACTCGGACACAAAAAAATCCGATGGTTCTTTAACGTTGGTGTTTGATTCACAGACAAATGTTCTCCAGTTACCCCACCACCACGCTGGTCCCCACACGGCGAGCTCAGACCCCCCCGGTCTCCTCTCTGCCCACGTCTCCTTCAGACGAGGTGGGACGCCGTCAGAGTCTGACCTCACCGGACTCTCAGCCAAACAGACAACAGAACAGAACCGGAACCTGTGAGTACAGCAAACTGTCACAAACTGTTGTTTTTTTTTTTGAGCTCACAGCTTAATGAAGGGGTGAAACTTCTCATTCTCAAAAGTGAAGCCAAAACTAAGGCCTTGCCCACATGTAGCCAGATATTTCTAAAAATGAACAACCCCCCTCATTTATTTTAAAAATACTTTTAACTGGGCAAATCCGTCAAAAAGTGCAGCTGTAATCACGCCAGCCAATCAGAATGAATCCCAATCAAACCGTCTATTCTGCCAGAGTTAAACATTTTTCAGTTCTAGTTTAGAGCTGTTAGGTAGATTTGGCAAAGTGAAAAAAAGGTTTTTGGGCCGGAAAAATATGGTTTTCACAAATTACCTGGAGTAACTTTGAATTGCTTTAAGTTAAAAGACGAGACATATTGTATGTGAGCCAATTTCCATCAGTTCAAAAAATTAAATTAAAAAAACTTTATACGTTGAGAATTATTTTAAACCATATGACGTCTAAAAAGTTGAATTGCTGACTTCTTATTTCAAAATTAACTGTTTTCTCATCATTTTGACGGTTTTCAGCTCAAATTTTCAACAGTTAAACTCATAATTTTAACTATTGATCTGATTAGTTTGACTTTATAATTTCACATTTTTTGACTTTATCCTAATGTTTGCCGAATGTTTATGTCATTGTTTTGTCTTTGTATCTCAAACTTTCACTTTTGATTTAAAAAAATGTCCTTTTATCACATAATTTAGACTTTTTCTCCCTCAAAATTGACTTTTTTTCTCAATATTTTAACTTTTTACAGCAAAATTTCAACTCGTAAACACAAAATTTTGAATTTTTTCCTCACAATTTTTGACCTTTTGATTTCACATATTTATCTTAGTCCTAAATTTTTGACTTTCTCAGTTTGTTCTACAGAACATTGATGTTTATGAAACACTTTTTAAGAGTGTATTTAATGTCTAACTGCTTTTAAATGTATCCCATGGTTTTGTTTTGTCTTGTTTTCATTGTTATAGGTTTTTATTTTTGTTATCATTACTGTGTTGTTTTATTTGACGTTTTTAATGTCTGTGAAGCGTCTTTGAGTATCTAGAAAAGCGCTCTATAAATAAAATTTATTATTATTATTATTATTATAATAAAGCAAAGCTGCACTGAGCTACTGAATTTATTCTGATGCACCAACCTCAAAGTCAAAGTTTTTAGATAGAGTCAAACAATGATAAGTTTCAGTTAACTATGTTTTGAGATAAAATAGTCAATATTTTGAGATATCACAGTGAAAATTATGTGAAAAGAGTCAAAACTTTAAGACAATAAGTAGAAAGTTTGACCTCTTATCTCATCGTTTTGACTTCTTATCTTGATATTTTGACTTCATATGGGCAAATAAAAAGTTTCCTTCAGTCTCTTTTTGGTTTCTCTCCTGAAACGTTTCCCCGCATAGAAAGTGAATGAAATCAGGTTTAAAATGGGTCATCATTTTCTTTTTTTTGGTGGTGACTGAGTCTCTGGTTGTTTCCGTCAGCTCTGTCCGACCCGAGCAGCAGATTGTCCACGTCTCCTCCTCCTCCCGCCATCGCCGTGCCGCTGCTGGAGATGGGTTTCTCCCTGCGTCAGATCACCAAAGCTCTGGAGGCCACAGGTCGGGTTTTCTGAAGGTTAAAAATAAATTTAAAGTGCTGTAAACTTTTCTGTTCACTCACTCTCTCGTCCTGTACCTGTCGTCTCAGGTGCTCGAGGAGAAGCAGACGCTCAGAACATCACGGTGCTCGCCATGTGGATGATCGAACACCCCGGCACCGAGGAGGAGCACGACGAGCCGCACACCCGAGGAGGAGGAGGTGGTGGTGGGGGAGGAGTCGGGGGTGAAGGGTCGGACTGCCCCGGGGCGACGGCGTCCTCTGGAGGGAAATCCATGGACCGCAGCTCGTACCTGTGCTCGCCTGGAGACATCGCCAGCGCCGACGCTTCAGAGATGGAGGAGGGATTCAGTGAGAGGTGAAGGTTCCTGATTCAGTTTATAAACACGTCCAATGAGGCGCCAGTTAATAATTATTTACTACCTTAATACAGTTGTGCTCATAAGTTTACATACACCGGCAGAAATTATGATTTCTTGTCCTTTTCTCAGAGAATATGAATGAAAACACAAAAACTTTTATGAGGTTTTTGTTATGGAAAGAATCACTTACTCATTAAGACTTCAGCAATCTAAATTTGACGACATCTGGAAACCATGGAAGACGTACATTTCCCTGAAACGACCGTCTTTTGTCTAAGGTTTCTCTATTTATTTAGGTATGCTATTTATTTACTATTGTTACTTATTTTATTTTCTTTTCCTTTTCTAATGGTCTGGATGTAAGGACTTACTGCATATTTTTTTTGTTAACGGTAATATTTAAGCAGAAAGCACCCCATGTTCTTGTTTGTGTTATTGTATTTGTATTTGTCTTGTGTAAAAACAAAAAGGTTTTTCTTTTTGGCACCTGGGACAGACAGCAAATAGACAATGCTATGTCTAATTGATATACCAGATGCCTGACGTTGAATGTCTGACTTTGATTATCGATAAAGTGATTGAAAACTGAAAAAAAAAAACACAAAAAATTTTCAGTCACTCATGGTTAGTGTTTGGGTGAAACTTCCAGAATGACCCTGATGAAAAGTTTCCATCCCCCAGTTTTTAACAGCGTGTATTTCCCCTTTAACATCAACAACAGCTTGAAGTCTTTTGTTGTTGTTGTTGATTCTGATTTTGATGAAGTCCAGAGGTTGGAGAGATTAAAAGTCCAATTTTTATAAGACGACGAATCAAAATTATGAGACAAAATGTCTAAATCATGAGATATGCGTCAACATTTTTGGAAGAAATGTCTAAAAAATGACATCAAAAGTTAAAATTCTGAGATAAAAAGTTAAGGTTTTGAGATAAAAAGTCTGAATTATGAATGAAAAGTCAGATTTTGAGGTAAGACATTAAAAAATTATTGACATTCTGAGATAAGTTTTAAATATGAGTTGGAAAGTCCAAATTTTGAGATGATGAAAGTCAAAAGTTTAAGTTATAAGTTGAAATTATGATATAAAATGTCAAATTATAAGATTAAAAAAAGCTGAAGCTTGAGATTTTTTTTATTTTTTTTTAAATTAAAAAGTCAAAATTTTGAGATTAAAAGTCTAAATTATGAGATGAGAAGTCGTGGATGAGGGTCTTTATTTCCTCAGATGGTAAAACTGACCATTCTTCTTGGCAAAAAGCCTCCAGTTCCTGTAAATTCTTGCTCTGTCTTGCATGAACTGCAGGTTTGAGATCTCCCCAGAGTGGCTCAATGATATTGAGGTCAGGAGACTGAGATGGCCACTCCAGAACCTTCACTTTCTTCTGCTGTAGCCAAGGGCAGGACCCAAATGTTGTCCACCCACATTTACATACAGACTTTTTTTTACATTTGTATTGAAATCATTCTGATTGACGATCTCAGGTCGACTGTTTACATGTGACGTCATCTGGTGTTTACCACAACATTTAAACGGACCAGATGTTTCACAGACGTAATTTTTTTTCCCCCCTTTTATCCTATAATATTACATTTATTTCGTATAATTTTGACTTAAATCTTAGAATTTTGACCTCTTATGTTAAACAGTTTAACTTTTTATCTCAAACACTGCCTTTATTTCAAAACACAGACTTTTTAATTATTTACGATCTTAATTAGGGCTGAATGATTTTGTAAAAAGATCTAATTGCGATTTTTCTGGCAAATATTATGATTTCAATTCAATTTTCGATTTTCCTCACATCAAGCTTCAGTGAAGTTTCCACAGTTTGCAGAAACATTTACAAACTTGACAGAAAATTACATCAAACCATTGAAACATTAAATGCTTTTCCTCTTATGTAAGGATGAAAACTGAGGGAAAGAATTGTTGGAAAAATCCTTTTTTCCTTGAGATTGTTGAATTTTGTTTTTAATTGTTTTGTATTTTATTTATATTTAACTTGACACAATTAAGAATATTTTGCACTACATTATTTTTAAAAATTAAGAGTCAAAGATAGCTCTTTTTGTTCTTCAGTTCTTAAAACTAAAATTACAACTTAAAAAGTGAAAATACGGTTTAACGAGAAAAGGTGTCAGACTCCGGGATTTGAGAAAAGTCAAAATTCGACTATTTATTAAAAATCTTCCTTTTAATTTTTTTTGCCTTTTATCCTTTAATTTTGTATGTAATTCGTATAATTTTGACTTAAATCTTAGAGTTTTGACCTCTTATGTCAACATTTCAACTTTGTATCTCAAACACTGCCTTTATTTTAAAACGTAGACTTTTTATCTTCGACTTTTGTCGTCTTTAAATTTTGACCTTAAATGAGAAAGTTTGGACTTTTTTTAGTCAAATATGTTTTTATTGAGAAAAAAAAATATTGCATACATTTTAAATATACATTCATGTCTCCTTTTACAATTTTCTGTTATGGATTCCATTTTTATATTTACCATTATATTTAAACATTTTAACAAAGTTTTTAGAATCAATTGAAGAACAAAGATAATTGAACATGAACAGAAGGAAAGGGAGAAGCAGAGTTTAAAAAAAAAAAAAAAAAGTGGGGTATAAATAAATAATTTAGAGAGAGGAAAGTAATAAATAAATAAAAAAGGGGGGACAAAAGTTTGGACTTTTTTGACAAATTGTCAAATTGATTTCTTTAACTTTGGAAGTTTATTGACTTTTTGTCTCAAAATTTTGTCTTTATTTCTCAAAATTTCCACTTTTCATATTAAAATATTGACCTTTTATCTCAAAGTTTGAAACAATTCTTACCTTCAGTTTTTATTTTCATTCTCACATTAGAGTAAAAGCTTTTGATGTTTCAATGGTTTGATGTAATTTTCTGTCAAGTCTGTAAATGTTTCTGTACATTATGAAAACTTCACTAAAGTTTGATTTAAAGAAAATCGTGAATCGAATTGAAATCGCTGGATCTGCCAGAAAAATCACATTTAGATCTTTTTCTAAAACTGTTCAGCCCTGCTTCACATCACAAAATAAGCAATAAAATATCTGATTGGATCAATATCGGTGTCACATTGGAAGTGAAAAAGTTGTATCAGGACTTTTTGTGGGTAGAAAGTTCAGTTTTGGTCTCTTTGCCGTGTTGTGGTCTGGAAACTTTGTTGCATCTTTTCACATCTTTGTGTTTAGATGAGCAGAGATTTTAGTAACCGTTTGGTTTGACCTGTTTCTCTCTCCGTAGTCCTGAAGGTCTGGATCAGGACTCGGCCTCCAGCGGCGCCCCCCTCAGAGGACGCTCTGCAGCCGGCAGGAAACATCGCTTCGACCTGGCTGCTCGCACGCTGCTGGCCCGCGCAGGTGAGACAGTTTCACCGACTATTAAAGCGACTACTTTATTTTTTTAACTGACATTCACACTTATCAGCCGCCTGTTATTATAATATATGTTTTTTATTTTCTACATTTAAGTTAAAAAAATGGTCAGAGAAAAGTTCGTTTGGGCTCAAATTGGTTAAATTGTTGTTCAGATTAAAGAAGTTTCCTGCAGATTAACAGAATATTGTTCATATCTGTAAGTTCCTCTTAGTGTTTCTGTTAAAAAGCATCATTTTTTTTAAATCAACTGTACTGTTTGCAGAGTTTGGTTGAGTTTTATTTCTGTCTAATAATTGTAGAATTTTGTCATAAAATATGGTTCTGCTCGTACGTTTACAAACCCCGGCAGAATAATAAAAACTCCTCTTCCTATTTTACTCTTAATTTTAACTATTAACCTCAAAATTTCAACTTTAAAACACAAAATTTTGGCCTTTCTATTCCAAATATTTTTCTTTAATCTGTAATTTTGACTTTTTAACCTGTAATTTTTGGTTTTCATGTGAAAACTTCAACTTTAAATCTCTAATTTTTCTCTGGATCTGAGGAACTCCTCCTCCTTATTTTACTCTAAATTTAACCATTTACCTCAAATCTTCAACTTTTAAACACAAAATTTTGACTTTTTTTCTCACAATTTTGACTTTTTTATTCCAAATCTTTTTCTTAAAGGGTTGTCATTTCAAAACTCCAACTAAATCAAAGTTGATTCATTATGTCCAAATTTTGCCTTTCACTCCCAATATTTTGACATTTTTCTCAAAATCTTGAACTTTTTATTTCAATATTTTATCTAATTCTTACAATAATGACTTTTTTCCCCCCATAATTTTGGGTCATTATCTCAAAACCTTTTTTATTTAAATATCAATTGACATTTCTTTTGACATTGAAGTCGGGTTTTTTCCTCATATTTTAAACTTTTCATTTCAAAATTGACTCTTTTTTCTCTTTATTTAAACTTTTACCCCAAAATTTCAACTTTTAACACAACATTTTGATTTTTTTTTCTCATAATTTTGACCTATTTATTTCCACAATTTTTCCTCATTCAAAAATTATGACTTTTTTTCCTGCAGGTTTTCACTCTGTATCTCATTATTGGACTTTCAATCTCAAAAAACGTCTTTTATTCCTAATAATTTTAACTGTTTACCTCAGAATTTTAACTTTTAAAAAGAAAACTTTGACTGATTCTCTCATTATTTTGCGCTTTAATTCACATTTTTTCTTTCTTAAACACAAAATTTTGACCTTTTTTTTAATAATTTTGACCTTTTTATTCCAAATGTTTGTCTTAATTCTAAAATTTTGACTTTTTACCCCACAATTTTTGGTTTTCATGTCAAAACTTCAACACAAAATTTTGACTTTTTAATTCCAAATCTTTTTCCTAAAGGGTTGTCATTTCAAAACTCCAACTAAATCAATGTTGATTCATTATTCAATTTTGACTATTTTTTAAATAATGTTGACCTTTTTATTCCAAATGTTTTTCTTAATTCTAAAATTTTGACTTTTTTATCCAACAATTTTTGGTTTTCATGTCAAAACTTCATTTTTTAATCATAAAAATTGACTTTTGCCTCTTAATCGTGACATTTATCTCTAGATTTTGACATTTTCTCCCATTCTTTTGACTTTTTTATTCACAATTTTAACGATTTATCTCAAAATTTCAACTTTTAAACACAACATTTTGAGTTTTTTTCTCATCATTTCGACCAATTAATTTCCACAATTTTTCTTAATTCTAAAATTTTGACTTTTTTTCTCCAGGTTTTGACTTTATATCTCATTTTTGGACTTTCAATCTCAAAAAAACGACTTTTAATCCCAATATTTTTAACTGTTTACCTCAGAATTTTAACTTTTATAGAGAAAACTTTGACTGATTTTCTCATTGTTTTGCGCTTTAATTCACAATTTTTTCTTTTTTAAACACAAAATTTGACTATTTTTTAATAATTATAAATAAAATGACATTTTTATTCCAAAAGTTTTTCTTAATTCTAAAATTTTGACTTTTTTATCCCACAATTTTTGGTTTTCATGTCAAAACTTCAACACAAAATTTTGACTTTTTTTCTCACAATTTCGACTTTTTTATTCCAAACCTTTTCTTAAAGGGTTGTCATTTCAAAACTCCAACTAAATCAATGTTGATTCATTATTCAATTTTGACTATTTTTTAATAATTTTGACCTTTTTATTCCAAATGTTTTTCTTAATTCTAAAATTATGACTTTTTACCCCACAATTTTTGGTTTTCATGTCAAAACTTCATTTTTTTAATCATAAAAATTGACTTTTGCCTCTTAATCATGACATTTATCTCTAGATTTTGACATTTTCTCCCATTCTTTTGACTTTTTTATTCACAATTTTAACGATTTATCTCAAAATTTCAACTTTTAAACACAAAATTTTGGCTTTTTTTCTCATAATTTTGACCTTTTTATTCCAAATATTTTTCTTAATTCTAAAGTTATGACTTTTTATGCGACAGATTTAGGATTTTCATCTCAACTCCTCAACTTTTAATCTTAAATTTGACTCCTACGTTAAAATTTTGACTTTTCTTCTCATGTTTATGACTTTTTATCCGTAGATTTTGACATTTTATCCCATGATCTTGACTTTATATCTCATAATTTTGACCAACTTTAAATCTGTGCGTCTCCTCCTCCTCCTCTGGTCTCCAGCCGGTCTGTACCGCTCGGTGCAGGCCCACCACAGCCAGTCTCGGCGGGAGGTGCCGTCCCTGCAGCAGCAGCAGGACCCGGGCGCTCTCTACGACTTTAACCTGGACGAGGAGCTGGAGATGGACCTGGACGAGGAGACGATGGAGGCCATGTTCGGTCAGGATCTGGCCTCAGACACCGACATTCTGGGAATGTGGATCCCGGAGGTACTGGACTGGCCAACATGGGTGTGTGTGCCTTTTGCTCTTGCTTCAGGGCTGCTCTCATCCCGCTCTGTACCCACAATGCATCACTTCTCAGGCAGTTAACCGGCAGCTTCACTAACGGCATGAAACCATCAAAGTTGTCTCTGTGCTGCTAAAAACTCATCCAAGCTTCTCATTCATCAGCCTCCTCCTTATTTTCACTTTATTAGCTCAAATCTTTGACTCTTTACTCAAAATTGATATTTATTCCTAATAATTTTAAGGTTTTACCTCAAAATTTTTATTTTTAAACACAATTTTTTGTCTATTCCTCTAAAAAATTTTGACCTTTTCATTGAACACATTTTTCTAAATCCTTACATTTTGACTTTATATCCAATAATTCAGGGTTGTCACCTAAGAACTTCAGCTAAAACAATTATATATCAACTTATGTCCAAATTTTGACTTTTTCCCTTTGTTATAACTTCTAACCTGACAAATTCAACTTTTAAGTACAAAATTTTCACTATTTTTTCTCATAATTTTGTCCTTTATAGTTCTAATATTTTTTCTTAATCCTACAATTATGACTTTGTCTCTCAAAATTTCTGGTCATCATCTTAAAAGTTCATTTTTTTAATCTCTTTGTGACTTTTTATCTCTAGATTTTGACATTTTCTCCAACACTTCCGACTTTTTTACTCACAATTTTGACTATTTATCTAAAAATTTCAACTTTCAAACGCAAAATTTTGACTTTTTATCTCATTTTTTCTGGTCGTCATCTCAATTCCTCAACTTTTAATCTCAGAAATTGACTATTTATCTTTAGATTTTTGACATTTTCTCCCACTCTTTTGACTTTTTTACTCACAATTTTAACTATTGATCTCAAAATTTCAACTTTCAAACACAAATTTTGGTTTTCGTCTCATAATTTTGATCTTTTTCATTACAAATATTTTTTCTTAATCCTACAGTTATGACTTTTTCTCTCATAATTTCTGGTTTACGTCTCAAAAGTTCATTTTTTAATCTCTTAATTGTGACATTTAGCTCTAGATTTTGACATTTTCTCCCATTCTTTTGACTTTTTTATTCACAATTTTAACAGTTTATCTCAAAATTTCAACTTTTAAACACAAAATTTTGGTTTTTTTTCTCATAATTCTGACCTTTTTCTTCCAAATATTTTTCCTAATTCTAAAGTTATGACTTTTTATCCAACAGATTTAGGATTTTCATCTCAATTCCTCAAGTTTTAATCTCAAATTTGACTCCTACGTTAAAATTTTGACTTTTCTTCTCATGTTTATGACTTTTTATCCGTAGATTTTGACATTTTATCCCATGATCTTGACTTTATATCTCATAATTTTGAACTTTTATTTCAAAAGTTGGACTCAGTACTGAAAAAAAAAAATTCTCAACAAAGTTAAGTTTTCTATTTAATTCTTTTAACTGCTTGCTGCTGCTGCTCTGACGCCTAACACCTCTGTCCTCTGTGTGTGTGTGTGTGTGTGTGTGTGTGTGATGTAAATGTGTGTGTGTGATGTAAACGTGTGTNCACCACCCTGACATTTGACAAGGTGAAAATTACGGGACAAAAGTTTTTTACATTTCTCAACAGCTTTAAAATTCTTTTTATTTGCAAAGAATGTTTTATTTAAAAAGGTTCAAGCATAAAATAATGCCACTGTATTTTTAATTTCCATTTACAATAACTGACATTCAATTTTTAGAGTTTAATTACTGTGGATACTTGTCAGGACGGTTGCACCACCTGACATTTTGGGGGTTTGAGGAACCAAAACACAAAAAAACATGTTATATTTTAATAGTTTAAAGATGTGTTCAAATAACACAGGTTTCATAGAATAAAGAAATACATGTGATGAAATACTCAATTCATGATGGAAGGAAATATTACACTCGGACACAAAAAAAGGGGACGTCACCTCATTGACCCACAGTTATTATTACGACCATTTCGACATTTAGCACATATTGAGTAAAATACTGTGGATGAGGAGGCAAAAATAATCTCATTGTGATTTTTTTGTGCCTTTTTTTGTGTTGCTTGAATAAAACACCATATTAGATAACTGAAACCAGAAATAAATGACTTTAAAAAAAGAGGCAATTTGATATCAATTGATAAATTGAAAGGAATGTCCTTTTTAAATTTCTTATTTTGAAAAGAAAAACACAGAGTATGCAAAGGTAGGATTTTTGTAAAGAGAAAAAAAAGCACCAACACTGCAAAAACTGAAATCTAATCAAGTCATTCTGTCTTAATGTTCGTAAAATTTGTCTTATAATTCTTGATTTGAGCCACATTCACCAGACCAGGTCATAAAAATGTCTTATTTCAAGTTCTGTTAAGACAAAAATGAGGTGGAAATTGCTTGTAACAAGTCAAAAAAATCTAATAAGATGAATTCACCCGGGAAGTTTCTTGAAATTAGAAAGATGTCTTAAATCAAGAATCTTTTATCTTATCCCATTGGCAGATTTTTTTTTACTTGTTACAAACAATTGATGCCTCATTTTGGTCTTTAAAAAACTTGAAATGAGACATTTTTATGACCTTGTCTAGTAAATGTGGCTCAAATCAAGAATTATAAGACAAATCTGACTAAAAATAAAACATAATAACTTCCAAGGGGATAAAGATAAATGTTCTTGAAATCAGAAAGATGTCAAAAAAACTTGAAACTTTTCTCCTATCCCATTGGCAGATTTTTTTTTGACTTGTTACAATTAATTCAGACCTCATTTTTGTCTTTGAATAACTTGAAATAAGACATTTTTCTGGACTTATCAGTAGAATAAAGCTTATATCAAGAATAATAAGACAAATTTTACTGAGAATAAGACAAAATGACTTGCTGAAATTTCAGTTTTTGCAGTGAACTTTTTGCTGTTTTTGCCTCTTTTTACCACTTGTATAGTTTTTTTTTTTGTAAATGTAGTTTTTAACAGTTTGTCTCTTTGGTTGTATTTATTAGCTCAGCTTTAATATTTGTTTTTTTTAAGTCTTTGTTGTTTCCTCAGGTACAAAGGTCAAGCTCCAGACCTGCTGGGAAAGCAGGACAGCGTCTATGAAGGTGAGAGCAGACCACACAGAGAGCATGATGGTCTTTTTCTTCTCCTGTATCTGACCTGTGAGCGTTGTAAACCTGTGTGTGTGTGTGTGTGTGTGTGTGTGTGTGTGTGTGTGTGTGTGTGTCTCTGCAGAAGACTGGGACATGCTGGACGTGGACGAGGACGAGAAGCTGACAGGTGAGGAGGAGTTTGAGCTCCTGGCCGGACCCCTGGGTCTCACCGAGCGGAGGATCGTCCCCGAGGCCGTTCAGTTCCCCGACAGCGACCCTCTGGGAGCTTCCATCGCCATGGTGACGGCGACCAACAGCATGGAGGAGACGCTGCTGCAGATCGGTGAGAAAATGTCAGACGAAAAACTTTCCAACCCAGTCGATGTGTGAGCACGTGCAGTAACCTGACTATGTGTGTGTGTGTGTGTGTGTGTGTGTGTGTGTGTGTGTGTGTCCAGGCTGTCAGACCTCGGTGGATAAAAGCTCCTCGGGCAGAGTGACCCTCGGCGAGCAGGCGGCGGCGCTCCAGAACCCTCACGACCGCGTCATGGCTCTGAGGAGGGTGACGGCCGCAGCTCAGGTGCTGCTCGCCAGGACGATGGTGATGAGGGCGCTGTCCCTGCTCTCTGTCAGGTACTACACACACACACACACACACACACACACACACACACACACACACACAAGGTCTGAGTGTCTGAAACAGGAACCAGTCGTGGTCGTGACACCTGTGAAGCTCTGTGAACCGTCTGTTTGTGGCAAATAAATATTTTAGAGACTTGGAAAACCATCCAAACAAGCCGGACTAAAGATAAAAGGAAGAAAATGTGACCTCTCATTTTCTCTTTCTGTAATTTCAAGGCATTATTTTCATTTTTACATTAGTCCAAATAAAACAAGAATACATGATCTCTTTTTTATTTTTGTTTATAAAAGATCCTTTTCTTTTCCTTTAAAGGGAACCCCGACTGTAAAGACTAACAGGCATGAATCTGCTTAAATGTTTGTCTCAAACTAGAATTTGTTGTTAAAGACATAACGAATTGGTTTTTCTTAAAAAAAAAATACAGTTTAAAACACAGTTTCTTTCCTTTGGGCGCAGCCATTGTTTTACTGCAGCAATGCATTCTGGGTTGATGACGTAGATTGGTTGCTTGGTGCCGAGCATCTGGATTTGGCAGTTTCCTCACTACTAGTCGCCGTAAGTCACGAGGTTTGAGGAGGGAAAAAAACATAATAATGCCACATGTGGCTGCTTTTGGGTGCACTTTTCAGTCCAAAGGAAACAAGGAGACTGATGTTAGTCTGCACAGCTTCCCAAAAGACAAGAAAAGAAGGAAGTTGTGGGAAATCTCTTGTGGGCGTAAACAACTTCCCATGGAGCCGCGGCTATGTTCTGGCCACTTCTCCCCAGAAGCATTTGCTGCATTTAGCCGGCCCATGCTGATGAAAGAGCTGACAGGTGTGGGTCATTATAAACGGAGACTAAAGCCAAATGCTGTGCCGACTATTTTCCAACACAAACCCACAAAACTTCCTCTGGAAACCACTGAAGTCCGCTCCAGGACTTATATGATCCTGTATGAGATCCAGCCCGGTGCAACCATATGACGTCACTACCCAGACGTTATTGTGGCGTAAACAACAATGGCGGCCTACAGGTGAAAATATTTTTTCNTCAGCGGCTCCAGCTGCAGTCTGGCTGCCGGTCTGGAGTCTCTGGGTCTGACCGACATCAGGACTCTGGTCAGGCTCATGTGTTTGGCGGCGGCGGGTCGAGCCGGTCTCTCCACCAGCCCCACGTCGGGCTCCGGACACGCCGAGAGGCCCCGAGGAGCCGCCAAGGCCAGCAAACCCATCTCCTGCCTGGCTTACCTCAGCACCGCCGTGGGCTGTTTGGCGTCCAACAGCCCCAACGCCGCCAAGCTGCTGGTCCAGCTCTGCACTCAGGTACGCTCAGGGGAACGGCGGCGAGGTGATGATGTAGAGGTTCCGGTTTTTAAATCTGCTCCTCCTTCTCTGCAGAACCTGATCTCTGCAGCCACCGGCATGAACCTGACCACCGTGGACGACCCCATCCAGAGGAAGTTCTTACCCAGCTTCCTGCGCGGCGTGGCCGAGGAGAACAAGCTGGTCACGTCTCCAAACTTCGTGGTGACGCAGGCGCTGGTGGCGCTGCTGGCCGACAAAGGAGCCAGACTCAGACCGGCCTACGACAAGGCCGACCTGGAGAAAAGAGGTTTGTAGACTCAGAGGAGGAAGAGGAGGAGGAGGAGGAGGAGCAGGTTCCTGATCTTTGGTTCTTCTGTTCTGGTCTCACTGCTCCTCTCATCAACAGCTGTGCTCATAAGTTTACCAGAAAATATGAATCAAACACAAAAACTTTTCTTTCACTCATGGTTCCTGTTTTGGTGAAACTTCCAGAATGACCCTGATGAAAAATTTCCATCCTCCAGTTCTTAACAGCGTGTATTTCCCCTTTAACATCAATGACAGCTTGAAGTCTTTTGTGCTGGTTGTGGATGAGGGTCTTTATTTTCTCAGATGGTAAAACTGACCATTCTTCTTGGCAAAAAGCCTCCAGTTCCTGTAAATTCTTGAGACTGAGATGGCCACTCCAGAACCTTCCCTTTCTTCTGCTGTAGCCAATGGCAGGTCCACTTGTCCTTGTGTTTTGGATCATTGTCATGTGTGAACGTCCAAGTACGTCTCATGTGCAGCTTCTGGGCTGATGAGTGTAAATTTTCCTCCAGTATTTTCTGATAACATGCTGCATTCATCCTTCATTCATCAGTTTGGAGCAAGTTTCCTGAGCCTTTGTAGCTCACACATCCCCAAAACATCAGTGATCCACCTCCGTGTTTCACAGTAGGAATGGTGGACCTTTCATCATAGGCCTTGTTGACTCCTCTCCAAATGGAACAATGTTTATGGTTGTGGACAAAAAGTTCACTTTTGCTCTCATCACTCCAAATGACTTTGTTCCAGAAGTTTTGAGGCTTGTCTCTGTGCTGTTTGGCGTATTGTAAGCAGGAAACTTTGTGGCATTTGTGTAGAAATGTCTTTCTTCAGCCCATTTTTCCTCAAGTGCCTCCTTATTGTGCATCTTGAAACCTTTTGACTCTCCAGGTTGTTTCGTCATTTTCTTGCCATTTTTGTTGACTTTGGCCCATTTTTGATGCTTTTCACTTCTTTTTGCCACTTGTGGATCATTTGTTGTTACCGTCTGACTATTTTCCAACTTTTATCTTGTTTTTTGTTGACTTTAGCCTTTTTTTAACCACATTCCACTGTTTTTTTNACTGTCTGAGTGTTTTCCAGGTTTTGGCCCAATTTTCTTGCTAATTTTGTTGCTTTTTGGCAATTTTTGCCAACTTAAACTAAGTTTTATTCCTACTCTTTGCTGTTTTTGTCTCATTTCTCCACTTGTATAGTTTCTTTTGTAAAGGTAGTTTTTAACAGTTTGTCTCTTTGGTTGAGTAACACATCTTGAAACAGCCAGACCACATTCTTTCAGAGAGTCCTGTATTTCAGCTGAAGTTATTTGTGGGTTTTTCTTTGCATCCAGGATAATTTTCCTGTCAGTTGTAGCTGAAATGTTTGTTGGTCTACCTGACCGTGGTTTGGTTTCAACAGAATCCCTCATTTTCCACTTCTTCATTAGAGTTTGAACTCTGCTTATTGGCATCCTCAGTTCCTTGGATATCTTTTTATATCCCTTTCCTGTTTTATACAGTTGGATTCACTTTTCCTGCAGAAACTTTAACAATTCTTCAAACACATTTGTGTCGACAAAATCACCAGAGGATGGAAACTTATGAGCACAACTGTATCGTTACATATTTGTTTCTAATGTTTTGAACATGAAAAATATCAGATCATGAGTTTATTGTGTCATCCTTCATCTTTAGTCTCCATCTCTGAGCTTTGTTGCTTTGTTTTGTTGTCAGAAAAATCACTTTTTAAATAAATGAGTCTTAAAAGTTGCTGTAAGTGACACCACCTGGACTTAATAAGACACATTACTCACTGTTTTCTGTCAGAAATTGGCTGAATTATTTGATTATCATCCTCTAAATGTTCATGAATTGTCTCAGTGGTTGTGTTTTCCACGTCGAGGTGATGTCAGTTTTTATTTCTGGATGTTTTTGTGTAATTCATCTGTAATTCCTCATTAATCACGGCTCCCTCTGTTGCAGCTCTGTTTGTTTTTCTCTGGGTCTCTTTCTGTTTCTTCTCCATCGTGTTTCTTCTCTCACTCATCGGGGAAACCTTGTCGCCTTGTTTTTTCGTGTCGAGCAGGTCTAATTGCGCATTTGTATGCCCATCCTTCCCATAATCCCTCCGCTGTAGGGCCTCTGGAGCTGGCCAACGCTCTGGCGGCCTGCTGCCTGTCGTCCCGCCTCTCCTCGCAGCACCGTCAGTGGGCCGCTCAGCAGCTGGTCCGCACGCTGGCCGCCCACGACCGCGACAACAACCAGAGCCGCCCGCAGACCTTCGCCGACATGGCGGGGGATCTGCGCAAGTGCTCCTTCATCAAACTGGAGGCGCACCAGAGCCGAGTGAGTCCGAAATATCACCTTTACCTGGACTGTTTCTGAAAATAAGACCTCACCGTGAAGTCAGAAGTCTGAGAAAGACTTGGACGAAATGTCAAACACCAAGGAAAAAAGTTCAATTCTCTTTTTTTTCTCTTTAAAATTTGAACATTTTTCACACTTTCAATTTTCCCGCAAAATTTCAGTTATTTATCAGTAACGGACTTTGATAGAATTTGGTAACAAAGTCTGAATTTTAATAAATGAAGTCAGAATTACAGCTTCTCGTTGTATTCTGATTTTTTTTTCAGCCAGATAACTTTCTTTCAGAAATCTGATATTAGATTTAGAGAGAAAAAGTCATAAATCTGAGAAAATTCACAACCCAGTCTTTTTTCTTTGAATTTATTAAACTTATTTTTCTTTTAAATAAAAAGGAGGGCTCTTCAGAAAAAGTTGGAATTCAAAGAGTCAGACTTGTGACTTCTCTGGTTGTTGACGCTTCCATGTGCAACAAAAATCAGAGTCAGTGACAAGAACTCTGGGAAAATTAGGATTTTTTTAAGGAAATGGTGAAATTCAGTTTTCTAAAGAAGAGGATTAGGGCCACTGAGAAAAAAAAAAATCCCCCCCCAAAAAAAAGTCAGAATTCTGACTTTTTTTTTTATAGATTTTTTTTTTTCTCAGTGGCCCTAATCCTCTTCCGTAGTTTTCTTATTCTGAGGATTTGGACTTTTTTTCCCCCCAGAATCGTAACATTTACTCTGACTTCTGGTCATTTCTCAGAAATGTGACTTTCAAGGATTATGACATAAAAGTCAGAATTTTAAAATACACCAGATTTTGATGAGTTTGAGTGAAAAAAGTTATTCTACTTTTCTGAAATTCTGATTTTTAAACTTAACATTTTGTGCTCAAATTCACAATTAAAAAGTCAAAATTAAGAAATAAAAGCTGTACTTTTCTAAAAAAAAGACACAGTTAGACTTTTCTTTAAATGTCAGAAATCTGACTGCGAAAAATTCTGAGAGAAAAAGTCATAATTCTGATTTTTTTCTCAAGGCTGAAACATGGATTTTCAATTAAAGCGTCAACATCTAGAAACTAAAGTTTTAATTTTAAAGAAAAGTCACCATCAGACTTTCTTTGAATTCAGGCTTTTTTTGAGAAACCTGACTGAAAATAATTCTGAGAGAAAAATGTGTTAATTCAGCTTTTTTTTCCCAGAATTCTGATTTTCTAAGTTTGAATTCTATGAAGTTTTCTGAGGCATTTATCGTGATGGAAATCTGAGAACGAAGTCTGAATTTTGAGTAAAAATTGAAATTTTGATATTGTTTTTTCTCTGAGTTTTAAATTTTACCTTAAATTTTAGAGAAGGAAAGAAATCAATAGACTTGATTCACTTCAGCGTTTAAGAAAAAAGCTGTAGAGCCGTTAGAAGTTTTCTCCCTGTATATTAAAACTCTATAAAACTCTAAACATGAATCAGTGCTTTAATCACAGACGGTACCTGTGAGGCAGGTGAAAGTTGTCACTGTGTGTCACTCTGACAGATCTGGAGAATGACCAGCTCTCTCTCTCCTTCTGTCTGTTTCTTTCTCTGTCTGCCTGTGTGTGTTTGTCCATGTGTGTGTTTGTGCGTGTGTGTGTTTGCTCCAGGTGATCACGTGCGGCTGGTGCAGTAAAAAAGCTCTGTTGGCCACGAGCGGAAACGATGGGACGGTTCGAGTTTGGAACGTGACGAAGAACCAGTACACGCTGCAGCAGACCTGCATCTTCAACAAAGAGTAAGACCTCGTAACGCTCAAACTCTTCAATTTGCACACGTTAACATGCATTAAGGGGATTCTTTTTAGATATGAAATAAAACAAGCAACCCTGTGATTCTTCGTTGAACTGAAAAGGTCAGTAATCAGGTTTAAATGAAGTTAGTAGTGTTTAAGTAAACGGAAAACCCATTAAAATGCGAACAGAAACTCGAATTTTAATTATAGCACAAAATTACTGAATGAAACTAAACAAAAGGCCCTTCAAAATTCACAAAACCCAAACCTCAAACGAAATATGAAACAAAATTACGTCACCTGATTGTCCCAAGCAGTCTTTTAATATTTTTTAAGTCCTTTCAGCGTCTTTCACCTGCGCTCCCTTTGTCCATGGAAACAGAAACCCTTTACTCCAGAAAATGGAAATTGGAACGAAATAATCCAAAAATCCTCGGCCGAAAAGTCAATACAAATAAAAATGATCGAAAAAGCCCAAAAGAAAGTAATCCAAGGAGGAAATAATCCAAATTTTGGAAATCTTCAGTTTAGTGAGTCGGCTCCGGTGAAATTAAAGCACCAAACGGCAAAATGGAAAAATATTCTGTGTCAAAAAGTCGTTCCTGTTGGAGAAAATGTGGACGTGATGGAGCAGATCACCACCATGTTTTTTGGAGTTGTCCAACTCTACATCCGTTTTGGCTGGAAATATTAAAAATTGTGGAACGTGTTCTGGGAATATCAGTTCCGTTAAATTTCACTTTTCTTTATTTGTGTGACCTGCCACATGATATAAGCAAAGACACTAAATATCTTTTAAAAATATTTATCATTGCTGCTAAGAAAGTTATCACCCATAAATGGCTTCAGGCGGAAGCACCCACAATACAAAATTGGATAGAAATTATAAAAGAAATTCATGAAATGGAAAAAATGACTTTTTTATTAAGATTAAGAAGAGATTTGTATATTTCAAGATGGGAAAAATTGACACTTTATTTTGGAATAGTTGATGTGGAGGGTGTCTGCTCCTCACTCCAACTTGCGAAAACATTTAACATTTCATCAGAACATTAATTTATGAAAATGCTGTAAAAAACCTACGACTGTTAAACTCCTCGGCAACTGTGAACATTTCAGACCTGGCAACGTTTTTGATGTTTTTTGTCTTGTATCTGTTTTTTCTTTTTTCATGTTACTTTTCTTTTCTGTCTTTGCTGTTCATAAATGAAAAAATGGAAATAAACTTTAAGTGTTAAAAATTAAAGCACCGAACAGCCCGATATAAGTCATCAACACAGTTCTTTAAGTTTTCCTTTGTGCGGATATGTTTTTATCACACTTCTCACACATAAATTCACTTAAAACTCTATGATTCTTTGTTAGTTGCAGACCTTGTCTGACACTCTTTTTCTCTTTCCCGCCGTCTGCTCACTTTTTCCTCCTCCTCCTCCACGCCACATCCTTTATTTATAACTTTACGTGGCAACTTAATTGGACACATTTATTACATTTCCTACCTTTTAGTTTACCATACCCCTTTTCTCAAACCCTTCTTTACACTGGAAAAGAACTATTTTGATTCTTCAAAAACACAGTACATCACATTTCTTTCTTTTGCTTTGAGCACCTGTGTGTCATCATACTTTCATTATTTCTTTTTCACACTCATGCATTTCAATGTGCCAGTGTCACAACCTCACCCAAAAAAACCCATATTTATGTGTTTGTTTGTTTATTTCTGTGTTCATCAGTTTCTACTGGACTCACACCAGAGAGAGAAGGTGAAATAAAAATGTAGCAGACGTTTTTTTTAAGAGAGATTCTGTTTAAAATCAGCTGACACGCTCCCTGAAACCACCAAACGAGGTGATAATGACGCCAACGTGTTTCCACGTCCAACTTTACGAGCTGATGATGTGTTTTCTGCTGAGGGCAGATTCACTCCAACATACACAGAAACTTTCTGGAAATCCAGAATAACTCTCTGACTCTCAAGACATTGTTCTACTTTCAAGAAACTCGAGGAGCAAATTTTTCTTACCCAATCGGCAGATGAAATTTTCCTTATTGCAAGCAATTCAAGTGGCGTTTCTGCCTTTAAATATCTTGAAATAAGACACTTTTCTGGACTTGTCAGTTTAGTGTTACTGATATCAGGTAAAATAAGACATTTTTTATTCAAATAAAACATAAACACCTTGATTGGATTTCTGTTTTTTGCAGTGAGATGCTGCATCTCTTACAAATGTTTCACACTTTTGCAAAAGATTTTCAGGTTCACAGAAAAGTTACTCAGGAATTTCTTAAGATATCACAACAGATTTCTCCTTCTGGGTTTTTGTCCAGTTTTCTAGTATCTTACAAAAGCTTGTACTTCTTACAGTCTCACTAAAGTCTTTCTGGGTTTGGGATGTTTTTAAAGATTCCTCTTGATTGAGTAAAAGTTTCTCAGGAGCCCACAGAAGTTTTTGAGTCTCAAGATAATCCTAAAGTTACTCTGGACGACGTGAAACGTTTTTCAGGATTGTGCAAGTTTCCTGCAGATGTAAATCTTGTAGAAGGGTTTTCTTTCTCTGGATCTTGCAAAACTTTTCCCATCTCCCCTCCAGATACAGATAGATTTCTTTTTTGTTGAAGTTTGTCCAGGTTTTTCTGTTAACCCTGTTTCCTGTTGTGTTTTTTTTTCTGCAGTGACGGTTCCTCAGAGGAGGGGATGTCTGGTCTTGGATCTCCCAGTGACCCCTGTCTGTCTCCGTTGGCGTGGAGCGTCACGGGGAAGTATCTGGCGTCGGCCATGGAGAAGATGGTGAACATCTGGCAGGTCAACGGTAAATATTCACGCAGACCAGCTCGACTGTGACTCTTTATCCTGCTTTTCAAGTTTGACATTGCTTTACAGAGAATTTCTCAGTGATCTTGAAAAAGTCTCATCTCTAGATTTACACCTGATCATAACCCACAATTTAAAACAAGATCACCAGCACTAAAATAGGTTATTTCTAAAAGCTAATTCCTAGCTTTCCAACCAGGACTGGCCGATTAGATTGGACCAGAGTGATTTACAACAGGAAAAAGTTTTTATGACAACATCACGGCAGCTGACAAAGTTTATCAGAGAGAAGAGAGATCCAAGTTTTTCTCTACTGAAAATTATTTCTGTGATTTATGTAGTAGAAATAATAGAAACAGGAGCTGAACTGTCCGACAGAAAAGAGACAGAAGAGCAGAAGGAAGATAAACAGGAGAGAGATAGAGCACAGGCTAAAGGCTAAAGCCTCGTTTACACCAAGCGCATTTTGTGGCGTTTCCATAGACTAAAACCGGGACGGATCCCCTTATAAGCGACCCGTACAGCTCCACTTTTCAGTACCATTGACTGTATATAGAATGGACAGCGTGGCTCCGCCTGTCACCGTTCTACGTTCTTGAAGCCAAAAAAACCCCGTTTCTCTAGCCGCCATTGTGCAGCCAGAGTCTGCGCAGTAGAGAATTTCCAGTGGAGCCAAGTAAAAAAGAGAAATAAAAATATTTATTTCTTCTTCTTCAGAAGGTTTAGTCTCCTTTTGGCTCTTTCCTGAAGTTTCTTATATCCCCGATAAAAACTACTCACGAACGGCAGCTGTCAACTATCGTAAAACGAAACTTATATCNCGGTTTTTAACGTCCAATAACTAATGAGAAACTAACTTCTCAGAAAAAAAAACACCTGAACACCATGCAGCCAGATGACATCATCATACCACCTTAGTGTAAAGATGAGAGAAACGTTTCTACCAGGTATCGTAATTTTTTAAAGTTTTCCCGGCTCATATCTGGAATACATGGGGAGGCGGGGCTTATGACCTATACTGCAGCCAGACACCAGGGGGCGGGGCTTATGACCTATACTGCAGCCAGACACCAGGGGGCGGGGCTTATGACCTATACTGCAGCCACACACCAGGGGGCGGGGCATCTGCTGGAGGCTTCAGTTTGAGCCGAACGTCGTTGCGTCCACTCATTATACAGTCTATGGTCTGGACGTGTTTCAGTGTTTTAGTAAACACCTCCTCTGTTCTGCTCTGGTCTCTTTTTCTTTAGGAGGTAAAGGTCTCCTGGACGTGCAGCCTCATTGGGTGTCGGCGCTGGCGTGGCCCAAAGAGGAGGCGGAGTCGTTGTGGTGTGGAGAACCCAAAGACATGCTGCTGGTGGGTCGGATGGACGGGTCTCTGGGTCTGATCGAGATCCTGGACTCGTCCAGTATGCACCGCACCGAGCTGGAGCACTGCTACAGGAAAGACGGTAAACACACAACGCTTTCTTCTAGAAGCTTTTCTGGATCTTTAAGACGATAAACAACATCCTCAAAAGTTTCTTTGGGTCTTGACAAAATCTTATCAAGATGTCACTAAAGGTTCCAGAGTTTTTACATCATTTTCTTGCAAAACTTTTTCTGCATCTTGAATAAGATTCTCTGAGTCATGCAGAAGTTTTTTCAAAATTTCTTAGAATCTTTGAAAACTTAAAGATCTCGTTGGATTTTCTGAAGATATGAGACAAAAGTTTCTCTGGATTTGTTGTATTTGTTAAGATCTTTCAGAAAAATTCCCAGGATCTTGCAGAGAGTTTCCTCTGAGTTACTGAAAGTTTCAGAGTAACTCACAAAAAACTCAGAGGATCACACGAAGACTCTCTGGATCCTGGAGAAGTTTTCAAGAAAACTCTCAAAACTTAACAGGAATTTCTTGAGATATAACAAAAAGTTCTTGAGGAAATTTCAGTTTTTTTCTTGAGGTCTTACAAAAGTTTTTCTGGATATTAAAAAAGTTTCTCAGGATTTTAAGATTTTTTTCTCAAGATCTTTTCTGTGGAATCATTAAAATCTTCCCTAGATTTTCATTTTTTCTTTATTCTCAGGGTCTTTCTGATGATTTTAAAACTACATTTTTAAACGTTTGTGTTTCAGAAATGACAGATGTTGCAGTCAGAGTTTTCTCCTCGTTTGTTGTTTGTCAGAAATCACGTGAAGTTTCTTCTCTGCAGTAAAAATCCGTCGTCCTGTTCGTTCTGTAAACTCTGCTTCTTTCTCGTGTCTCAGTGGCTGTGATGCACATCGCCTGGTACAGCGAGGAGAAACCTTTCGCCGTGGGTTACGCTGACGGGAAGCTGCTGATTGGATCCAAAGAGCCGCTGGAGAAAGGAGCCATCGTGGTCATCGACGCTCACAAGGTTCAGAGACTCCTGCAGGAGTAACGGAGCAGCTGATTGGTTCAAAGCTCCCGTCTTGTCGGCACTGACTCCGTCTCTGTGCGTTTTTATCCGCAGGAGTCCATCAGCAGCATGAAGTGGAGCGCCACCGGGCAGATCCTCATGACCTGCGCCAAAGAGGAGACGGTGAAGCTGTGGGCGGCTCCGGACTCTCACTGCGGCGCCGACTCCGACTCCGGGTGGCGCTGCCTGCAGAGCCTCAGACACCCGTCGCTGGTGAACGGCGTGGCCTGGTGCAGCCTGCCGGGGCGGGCGCCAAAGCCTCTCAGCATGTTAGCCGTGTAGGTCACGCTCCTGATCAGGGTTTAGAGAGAGTCAACGAGGAAAACTGTCTCTGCTGAGGAGACGCAGACGTTTTTAATGAAGCTTCATGTTCAAAGATAGAAAAATCAGAGCTGAAACAAACTCACTAAAGTTACAAGACTGTTAAAATGAAACTAATGGCTCTTTTCCACTGACTCTTTTCTGACTTGATTTGAGCCTCATTCACCCGACCACTAGTTAGAAATGTCTAATTTCAAGTTATTTAATAACAAAAATGATGTTTGAATCAGGGCTGAATGGTTTGCAAAAACAATTCAATTGGGATTTTTTTTTCTTGATATTGCAATTGTGATTTATGGTGCGATGAATTTTACGTCTCCCATCTTATGTGTTGTTAAACAAACACATTTTTGGAAATGAACATTGACATTATTTATAGCATAACAACAACCCATGAAATTTTGTTTTTTGCTTCTTGTGACTGCTTTTGGCTAATTTAGGTCATTTTCCACTCTCTTTTTTTCCTCTTTAGGACCATTTTTTGCTACTTTCCAAAGATTTTCCAGTTATCTTGCCAATTTTTCTTGCTTTTGACTATTTTTGCCACTTAAAACTCATTTCATTGATTCTTCTTGTGGTTATTATTACCCCCCCCCCCTTTTTTTGCCTCTTTTAGACCATTTTTGCTCCTTTCTGACTATTTCAAAGTTTTTTACCACTTTATTTTCTTGCTTTTGGCCATTTTTGCTACTTAGAACTCGTTTTTGTTGCTTCTTCTTGTGGTCATTTTTCAATCTTTTTGCCTCTTTTGGACCAATTTTTTTTCTCCTTTCTGAATATTTTATGATTTTTTATTCCCAATTTTTCTCACCTTTGACCATTTTTTTCCCACTTAACAATTCACTTTACAATTTTATCTGGTATTCTGGTGTTAAAGAATTATCGTACTTTCTGCGATTAGAATATTCCAGCAGGACATATTATGATTTTATCCAACTCATGAGAAATTGTCCAGCATGTAACGAGTCAAAAAATCTGCCAATGGGACAAAAAAAAAGTTTCTTTCATCAGAACATTATTCTGATTTCAAGAAACTTGACTAGCACATTTTTCTTACCCCATTTACAGTTTTTTTAAAGTCGTTGCAAGCAACTCACACATCATTTTTGTCTTTTAATATCTTTAAAAAAGATAAAATTCTGGACTCATGTCAGGCCTAATGAGACAATTTTTTACCAAAAATAAGATAAGAACACTTTTTTAAGTTCCAGTATTTGCAATGAAAGAGTTTCTTTGTTTCTACTGGATCCTTTTACTTAATCTGAAGATATTATCAAATATTATTAATATCACACAAACGTTTCTCTGGAGTTTGCACAAGATTTCCAGGGTTATGGGTTTCTATGAATTTGTTATATTTTCCAAAAGCGCTTTAAAAAATGTTTCTTGAATCAGCAAAAGTTTCCTCAGTAACTCACAAACTTTCTCTTAAGATCACACAAAGGTTTCAGGACTTTCTCATTTTATCACAAACGATTCTGGAGAACTCATCAAAATTTCCCAGAATCCCTCAAAAAAGAGCCCAAAATAAAAAAAAAAGAGTTGTTTTCTCCAACAGTTTTCTTTTCTGGATCTTGTTCAAATGTCTCAGGATCATGTGAAACCTTTAGGAATCACAGGAGTTTCTTCAGAAAACTCTTCATGTGTTTTCTGTTTTTTTTTTTTCCAGATGCTGTCAGAACGGTTTGGTGGCTGTTTGGACCGTTCCTCAAGACATCTCAAGTTTCCCAGAATCCTCTTCTTCTGACTCAGAGGGATGGTGGGAGGGTGACACCAAACCTAAATTCATGGTGAGGAAAGTACGGAGCCCAAAATTCACCAGAATAAAGTGAAAACTTAACAAAATAAAAGCCTTGAGTCCTGATTCTGCTTCATCAATTTGTGCAAGTTTTTCCCCCAGATCCAAAAGAAAACTTCTTCTTCTGACGTGCCTCCCTGTGTTTCTCTCTTCGTGTGTGTTTGTGTGTGTGTGTGTGTGTGTCAGTCGTCTCGTTGGTCTACAGACGCGGCGACGTGTGTTTTCCAGCTCAGAGGACACATCACTCCAGTCAGGACGCTCGCCTTCAGCCCCGACGGTCTCGCTCTGGCATCTGGAGGAGTCGGGGGCCTCATGAACATCTGGTCCCTGAGGGTAAAATGGACACACACACACACACACACACACACAGATAGAGGTGAAGATTTAGCAAGTGTGAGTCACATTAAAACTCAGATGTACAAAAAGAAGAAATGATTCGTTTCAGACTCCTCAGTTTACCAATGCGTGTGTGTGTTTGTGTTCGTGTGTGTGTGTGTGTGTGTGTGTTTTAGGATGGCTCCGTTCTGCAGACCGTCGTCGCCGGCTCAGGTGCAATTCAGAACATCGTCTGGATCCCTGATGTGGGTGTGGCTGTCTGCTCCAACAGATCAAAGGTCGGTCATCTCTTCATGTATCTGAAAGTGAAAGTGTACTGTCTCTTTAAGACGTGTGAAGGTGTGACTGTCTCTTTAAGATGTGCCTCTTTATGGGGCCATCTCTTAGGGATGTAGCTCTTCATGTTACTGTTTCTTAAAGATGTGGCTTTGCACGTAAATGTGTGTTTCAGACCTGTCTCTGTGTGTCACTGTCACTTTAAGACTTGACTCTCTTCATAACTGTCACTTTAAGACTTGACTCTCTTCATAACTGTCACTTTAAGACTTGACTCTGCTTGTAGCTGTCACTTTAAGACTTGACTCTGCGTGAAACTGTCACTTTAAGATTTGACTTTGCATGTTACTGTCTCTTAAAGACCTGTTTCTGCTTGTAACTGTCACTTTAAGATTTGACTCTGCACGTAACTGTCACTTTAAGACTTGACTCTGCTCGTAAGTGTCACTTTAAGACTTGAGTTTGCATGTTGCTGTCTCTTTAAGACTTGACTCTGCTTGTAACTGTCACTTTAAGACTCGAATCTGCTCATACCTGTCACTTTAAGACTTTACTCTGCATGTAACTGTCACTTTAAGACTTGACTCTGCATGTAACTGTCACTTTAAGACTTGACTCTGCTCGTAAGTGTCACTTTAAGACTTGAGTTTGCATGTTGCTGTCTCTTTAAGACTGGACTCTGCTTGTAACTGTCACTTTAAGACTCGAATCTGCTCATACCCGTCACTTTAAGACTTTATTCTGCATGTAACTGTCACTTTAAGACTTGAATCTGCTCGTACATGTCACTTTAAGACTTGACTCTGCGTGAAACTGTCACTTTAAGATTTGACTCTGCTTGTTACTGTCACTTTAAGACTTGACTCTGCTCGTAGCTGTCACTTTAAGACTTGACCTGGCGTGAAACTGTCACTTTAAGATTTGACTTTGCATGTAACTGTTTTTTGAAGATTTGTCTCAGCTTATTACTGTCTCTTAAAGATGTATCTCTGTGTGTAACTGTCTCTTTAAGACGTGTCTCTGTGTTACTGTCTCTTTAAGACATTTAAAGCTGTATTTACGGTGTCCTTCTCTCCAGGACGTGCTGGTGGTGAACTGCTCCAAAGACTTCATGGCGTCCAACCACGTGTTGGCGACGTGTCGCACGGCGCTGAAGAAGCAGGGCGTGGTGGGCCTGAACATGGCGCCCTGTATGCGAGCCTTCCTGGAGAGACTTCCTGTGATGCTGCAGGAGCAGTACGCCTACGAGAAGGTCTGAGACCGTCACGCCGTCTGCATTGCATTGTGGGAACAGTTTGTGTCGTCTGACTCTGACTCTCTGGTCTCTCGTGGTCGTTTTTAGCCTCACGTGGTCTGTGGCGAGCAGCTGGTCCACAGTCCCTACATGCAGTGTCTGGCCTCCCTGGCTGTGGGTCTCCACCTGGACCAGCTCCTGTGCCGCCCCCCCGTGCCCCCTCCCCTCAGACACTGCCCCCTGGAGTCCGGCACGGCCGTGTGGTGCGCCAGCGAGTGGGCGTGGCTCGACTGTTTCTCCACGACAGTGAAGGCGGCGGAGGCTCTGGCTCGAGGCGCCACTTTCCCCGAAGCGTTCTCTGTACCGGACCTGGAACCGGTTCCTAAAGACGAGCTGGCTCTGCTCATGGTGAGACCCCCCCCTCTGGTTCCTGTCTCTGGTTCCTGTCTCTGGGGGGTTGAAGCGTCACTAACAGCGTCTGTTTCTGTTTCTCAGGACAACAGTAAGTGGGGCGCTGGGATGGACGAGCAGATCATGTCCTGGGCCACATCCAGACCTGAGGTACTGACCACACACCAGCAGGGGGCGCTGAGAGAGCCGGGTCTAACCTGTAAATGTTGATGATTGTGGCTTACAGAAAATAATAACACAAAATTCAGCATCTTAGAAAATTAAAAAAATTACATAAGATGAACAAAAAGAGAAATTTTGGTCAAAAATGTCAAATCTCTGAAGAGTTAATCTAATATCTGACCAAAATTTCAAGTTTTTAACCAATTTTTGCCACTTTTTCCTACTTTTCACCATTTACCAATGTTCTCCTAATTTTTGCTACTTTATTCCCTTGTTTACCTAAATTTGACCATTTTTCAATATTCTCCCAATTTTCCCCCTTTATCTCCAATTTTCAATGTTCTTTCAATATTTGTTACCTTTTGACCTGAATCCAAATATTTCTTATTTTTTTCCATTCCTTGACCTGTTTCCAAGATATCATCTAATTTTTGCCACTTTCAACCCATTTTTTGCACCTTTTTGGCCATTATCCATTTTTCCTTTATTTTGCGCTACTTTAACCCATTTTATGCCACTTTTTGGCCATTATCTAATTTTTCTCAATTTTCGCTACTTTAAACCATTTTTTGCACCTTTTTGGCCATTATCCAATTTTTCTTAATTTTCGCTACTTCAAACCATTTTTTGCACCTTTTCTGCCATTATCCAATTTTTCTTAATTTTTGCTACTTTAACCCATTTTTTGCCCCTTTTTGGCCATTTTCAATTTTTTCTCAATTTTCGCTACTTTAAACCATTTTTTGCACCTTTTTGGCCATTATCCAATTTTTTCTCAATTTTCGCTACTTTAAACAATTTTTTTGCAAATTTTTGGCCATTTTCAATTTTTTCTCAATTTTCGCTACTATAACCCATTTTTTGCTACTTTTCGACCATTTTTCAATTTTTGCCACTTAAACACTCATTTTGTGCTACTTTTGACCATTAATCAATTTTCAGTTATTTTCATCACTTTTCACCCAGTTTTATGCCTCTCCTTGATCTATTTCCAAGTGTTCACGAAATTTGACCTCTTTTTGCTGTTTTTGCCACTTTTAAACCAGAACATTGTTTCTCCTACAAAGGTAGAAAAACGTCACAAGTATGAATTTGAAGTCAAAATAAGGGATAGACAATTTAAAAAGTCAATATGTGGGGAAAAGAGACAAAGTATGGAGATAAAGCTGCGTAAGTATTGGTTAAAAAATTCAAAATGAGAGTTAAGAAAAAGTCAAAATTAGGAGGTAAAAAGTCCCAAGTATGGAGTTTTGTCAGAGTTGAGTCACTCTGGTATAGAGCATTAAACATCTGCTCAAATAAATAAACTAGTATTCTGACACATTAGAGGCTGAAAAATATTGTACTGTCTGTGATTAGAATATTGCAGAAGGACATATTGTTATTTAGTCTAATTTGAGATTAACTGCCCAGTCTTAATATGAGTCTAGACTGATGCTGCTCTAACTCCTCCTCTATCTGTGTGTGTGTGTGTGTGTGTGTGTTTCAGGACTGGCACCTGGGGGGGAAGTGTGACGTGTACCTGTGGGGGGCAGGTCGTCACGGTCAGTTGGCTGAAGCCGGCAGGAACATCCTGGTCCCGACGACGGCCCCGTCCTTCTCTCAGGCTCAGCAGGTAAAAACACACACGAACAGTTTCAGGACGAACTGGAGTCAATTTGAAACTCTGAGTCTCTGAAAGTGCGACGTCTCCTCATGGTCTGACCTCCTCCTCTCCCTCCTCCTCCTCCTCCTCCTCCTCCTCCTCCTCCTCCTCCTCCGTCAGGTGGTGTGCGGTCAGAACTGTACCTTCGTCATCCAGCCCAACGGGACTGTGTTGGCCTGTGGAGAAGGAAGCTACGGTCGTCTGGGTCAGGGAAACTCTGACGACCTGCACGTCCTCACCGTCATCTCCGCTCTGCAAGGTAGAAACAGGAAATCACCTCCTACACTCACTCATCCACACAAATCACCTGACACACTACAGTTCAATTTATTAGATTCATATTTTTATTGAGTACGAAGGGAAATCAGCTCAAAGTGACATGAATGGTTAATTAAAAACACTGAAGTGTGATTGGTTCATTTCTCTCTCGTGCTCCAGGTTTCGTGGTGACTCAGCTGGTGACTTCCTGCGGCAGCGACGGTCACTCCATGGCGCTGACGGAGAGCGGCGAGGTCTTCAGCTGGGGGGACGGAGACTACGGGAAGCTGGGCCACGGGAACAGCGACCGCCAGCGGCGCCCGAGACAGATCGAAGCTCTGCAGGGAGAGGAGGTGGTGCAGGTGAGTGAGGAGGCACAGGTGGAGGTAGGGCTGGGGGATATATCCAATATAGTCGATATATCGCGGGTTGTTGCTCGTGGGATGTATAAAATGACCATATCGCGACCATCGAGTATAAATTGCCAGGTAAATGTTTTGAGACGTCACTCTGTAATTTTCTTCAGTTGCGTTTCTTTCACTCTCTGCTGCTGCTTCTCAAACTAAACAGCTCACTCCCCCGCCCATCCAGAAAACTCTCCTGCACGTGTGTTTTTTTATTGGGAGACGAGAGAAAAGACGCTGCTTTGTCACCTGTGTGATCCTCACCTGATTATCTCCCAGCTCTTCACCACAAAGAAGAGAAACAAACGCGACGTGAACTTAAGGTTCAGTTTCATTCTGTATGAGCTTCATTTGGCGTTATTTACTGCTGAATACCAAAAAAATACGAGCTGAGATGTTTTTAGAAAACAAAGTTTTACAGCGTCACCACAAACGTACACAAAGGTCTAATAACGCTCTAAAAATAAAACTCTGAGCTGTTAAGTAAACAGAGGGAGGGGGAGAATCCTCTAACGGTCGTGTTGCACATTAAAGATTCCCACAGACGTTTCACGGAGCGTTCATTCACGCGTCTTTGCCCAACTAACTTCCTGTCATGAACCTGCGTGTCCTTCAAAATAAGAGCACGCTGTAAAACTAACATTACACCACAAAAATTCAGTGAGAACTCAGAGACAGAAGTCTCTAACAGAGTCCTTTCAGCTCCACAAACAGTTACAAGTAGCTGATTCATGGAAATAAAAGTTAGATTAAGTCATCCTCAGTTTCAGTTCATGTTATTTTCTATTTTTTTTCAATCTTCATTGTTGTAATTTTAGAAATCTATTGAGACAGTCATATGGTACATTCAACCAGATAAATAAATCTGAATGAAATCTTTTACTGGAATTGAAAATATGTAAATATATAAAGTGTGTTTTGGAGTAAACGGTGGTCTGCTTGAATCATTAAACTGGTGTCATTTCATTAATTAAAGGGTTGAATTGAACATTTAATAGTGTTTTACAGGAGAAATCAAAATATTGAGATATATATTGTGTATTGAGATATAGCAAAAAAAATATCGAGGTATTGATTTTAGGCCGTATGGTGCAGCCCTAGGTGGAGGTTGATTCAGCTGTGTGAGGATGAAAATGGCTCTGAAACAACTTTTCTTCCTTTTTTCGGCGTCTGCTCCTCAGATGTCGTGCGGATTCAAACACTCGGCCGTGGTCACCGCTGACGGGAAGCTCTTCACCTTTGGAAACGGAGATTACGGCCGGCTGGGTTTAGGAAACACCTCCAACAAGAAGCTCCCAGAGAAGGTGACGGCGCTGGAGGGATACCAAGTGGGACAGGTGGGTGACAGGAAGTGACACGTCTTAAAGGATCCTACAGGTTCAGGTGTTTAACGTGCGTCCTCCTCAGGTGGCGTGCGGCCTGAACCACACGCTTGTCGTCTCCGCTGACGGGATGATGGTTTGGGCTTTTGGTGACGGAGACTACGGGAAACTGGGGCTGGGAAACTCCACCGCCAAGTCGTCCCCTCAGGTAGGAGCGGCGAGGAAACACCAGAGGTGTGAAGGTCAAAATGTTCACCTGGAGATTTAACAAACACATTTTATTTTCAGAAAGTGGACGTGCTGTGTGGGATCGGCATCAAGAAAGTGGCATGTGGGACTCAGTTCTCTGTGGCTTTAACCAAAGACGGGAAAGTTTACACGTTTGGTCAAGGTACGGCAAGTTGGAAGGTTTTTAAAATGAGTTGTGGTGAGACATTTATTAACAAACCACTGTGTTTACTCTTTTTAAATCATAATGACAACAAAAATAAATCAAAAATGTATTTCCCCCTTTAACATCAGTGACAGCTTGAAGTCTTTTGTGCTGGTTGTGGATGAGGGTCTTTATTTTCTCAGATGGTAAAACTGACCATTCTTCTTGGCAAAAAGCCTCCAGTTCCTGTAAATTCTTGAGACTGAGATGGCCACTCCAGAACCTTCACTTTATTCTGCTGTAGCCAATGGCAGGTCCACTTGTCCTTGTGTTTTGGATCATTGTCATGTGTGAACGTCCAAGTACGTCTCATGTGCAGCTTCTGGGCTGATGAGTGTAAATTTTCCTCCAGTATTTTCTGATAACATGCTGCATTCATCCTTCATTCATCAGTTTGGACCAAGTTTCCTGAGCCTTTGTAGCTCACACATCCCCAAAACATCAGTNGTTTTTAACAGTTTGTCTCTTTGGTTGAGTAACACATCTTGAAACAGCCAGACCACATTCTTTCAGAGAGTCCTGTATTTCAGCTGAAGTTATTTGTGGGTTTTTCTTTGCATCCAGAACAATTTTCCTGTCAGTTGTAGCTGAAATGTTTGTTGGTCTACCTGACCGTGGTTTGGTTTGAACAGAATCCCTCATTTTCCACTTCTTCATTAGAGTTTGAACTCTGCTTATTGGCATCCTCAGTTCCTTGGATATCTTTTTATATCCCTTTCCTGTTTTATACAGTTGGATTCACTTTTCCTGCAGAAACTTTAGGAGACATTCAAACACATTTGTGTCGACTTGTGTTCATGTTATCAGGACAAAATCACCAGAGGATGAAACTTTTGATCAGGGTCATTCTGGAAGTTTCTGTTGTCATTATGATTTAAAAAGAGTAAACACAGTTGTTTGTTAATAAATGTCTTCACCCAACCTCTAACTATATTTCAGTGAAATGTTAAACCAACCTCACTGAGACTCCTGCAGTAAGTTCAGGTTGTTTTTCCCTCCTCTTCCTCTTCCTCTTCCTCTCGTCTTTTCTCCAGATCGTCTGATTGGTCTCCCCGAGGGTCGAGCCAGAAACCACAACCGTCCTCAGCAGGTCCCTGCTCTGTCGGGGGTTCACATCCAGGACGTGGCTGTGGGAGCTGAACACACGTTAGCTCTGTCCACGACGGGAGACGTTTACACCTGGGGAAGCAACTCAGAGGGACAGGTAGCACACACACACACACACACACACACACACACACACACACACGGGAGCGACTTTTTTATCCATCAAATCGTCAACATGTGACCCACGGCCGTTCTAAAGATCATCATTCATCACATTTTACTCTTGGACTTGGACTCAAAAGTTTTTTCTTTCACTAATCCATTCAAAACCTGGTTTAAAAAAAAATATCTACAAATTTAAAAGCATATATTGAACAAAAAATGCAAAAAAAAATCAGCATAACTCCATCTTTTTACATTAAATACTCTCCTTGTTTCATTTTAGTCTGAAAGTAAACTGAATATTTTTTACTTTTTGCTTTCTCTTCTGTTTTTTTTCCTCAAGGCTCTGTGCATTTAAAGAATCAAATCAGGAATTGTTCATACATTTAAAAGTAAAAATAAAAGTTGGTTTAAGTTTCATCACCTATAAAAAAATCTGTACAAGATAATGCAAAATGATTTAATATTAATAAAAAAAAGTAGAATAATCTTTTGAAATGATGAAGACATGTTCGTGAATAAGAAGTCTTTAAGTGTTAAAAGGGTAATTTTTAACATTATAGGATCAATTTTTAAAATGTTTTGACTTTAATTTAAATCATCTGCAAACAAAGCAGCTTTTGGTTTAGAATAAGACTGAGAAAAAACAGAAATTTATCAGGTTTAAATGTTTTTTATTCACTTTACCTTATAAAAAGTCAAGTCTGAAGGAACAAGATAAAGAAACATCTTTAAAAGTCTGGTCTTAATTTTCAGATCATTGTGTAAGAAATCAGTTTGTAAGAAAAAAATTTATCTTCAGGTTTATACAGGATGAGTTTTAGAACTTTGAATTTTTAAAAAATTATATTCTGAGTTTACAGTTCATAGTAACAATTATTTATAATACATATATGTTTAATGTAATTAAATTAAAGAGACTCATGATCAGTATTTCAACATTGATCTTTTCCTGCAAAGAAATGCAAGCCCCCCCTGAAGTTATTATTTATACTCTGATATTTTTTTAAATGTTTTTGTAGAAAAGTCATAGAGGAACTTCTTTAAGTCGTTCAAATGTTTTATTTTCAGAAGGTTGGCTCATGTTTTACTCATTCCCCCAGATTTTTTTTCTCATAAACTCTTTAGTCTGAGTCAGTTTTATGTGTTAAAGATGATTAACTCACCTGGTTTTTACCTGGTTTTTTTTTTAGACATGTTTTTTTTAACCTGTTCTTGTACCTGTGTGCTGCAGCTGGGTCTGGGTCACACCAACCACGTCAGAGAGCCCACAGTGGTGACGGTGCTGCAGGGAAAAAACATCCACCAGATCTCTGCAGGACGCTGCCACAGCGCCGCCTGGACCGCTCCCTGTGTGCCACCACGAGCGCCAGGTCAGACACACACACACACACACACACACACACACACACACACACAGATCTGACTGAAGCAGGGTGCAGCTTGTTTGGCCTGCAGGGGGAGCTGCAGGCTGAGTAAGTGGATGTGAGGGAGGTGAAGCAGTGACACAAAGCAGATCCAGATTAAATGAGTGTTTATCAGAGCAGAGAGGAGGAAAACATGAGGTTAGAAAGAGCTCAATGACCACTGAACACAAACAGCTTCACTCCACCACTCTGACCTCAGTGAATCAGAGTTTAAGGAGGTTTAAGGAGCTGATGTTTGCTCCTCTCAGTCCTTTAAACATGAACTTATGAGGAGGAAAGAAGAAACAAAGAGAGGATTGTTGGAGAGTGAAACCCTTCAGGAAACGTTTCAACCATTGTGCCCTTTTGTTTTGTCTGATATGGTCGATAAAGACAAGGTATTTGTTGTCTTTTTGCAAATATCCTCTTATTTTGAATTCCTAAAAATCTTGTTCAGGTTGAACAAAAGTCTGTTAAAGTTGCTGATGCTGCAAAAAACATCTGTTTGGATCATTCCACAGGTGAACAGGTTGATTTAAACAGGTGAGTGTCATGATTGGGTATAAAAGGAGCATCATCCCCAAAAGGCTCAGTCCTTCACAAGCAAAGATGGAGCCAGGTTCACCACTTTGTCAACAACTGCGTGAGCAAACAGTCAAACAGTTTAAGAACAATGTTTCTCAACTTTGTCCAACTGCAGGAATTGATGGATTTCATCATCTACAGACCATAATATCATCAAAAGATTCAGAGAATCTGGAGAAATCTCTGCACGTAAGCAGCAAGGCCCAAAACCAACATTGAATGGCTGTGACCTTTGACCCCTCAGGCGGCGCTGCATTAAAAACCCACATCATTGTGTAAAGGATATTAGCACGTGGGCTCAGGAACACTTCAGAAAACCATTGTCAGTTAACACAGTTCATCACTACATCTACAAGTGACAGTTCAAACTCTACCATGCAAAGACAAAGTCACACATCAACAACACACACAAACGCCGCAGAACTCTTTTTGGAAATCATGGACGTGGTGTCCTCAGGGCCAAAGAGGAAAAGGACAATCAGGATTGTTCTCAGCTCAAAGTTCAAAAGCAGCATCTGTGATGGTATGGGGGTGTGTTAGTGCCCCATGGCATCATGGGTAACTGTCCCAGTATCTGTGAAGGCAGCATTAATGCTGAAAGGTACAAACAGGTTTTGGAGCAACATCTGCTGCCATCCAAGACACTTTGTCTTTTTCAGGGACGTCCCTGATTATTTCAGCAAGACAATGAAACCAAGACACATTCTGCTCCTGTTACAACAGCGTGGCTCCGTAGTAGAAGAGTGCAGCTACTAGACTGACCTGGATTATTGATCAACTGAAGTTGTTCATCAACAAGAATGTGAAAGAATTCCAGCTCCAAAGCTTCAACAATTAGTGTCCTCAGTTCACAAACACTGAACCAGTTAAAGGAAAGAGGATGAAACAGAGGAAACATGAACCTGTCCAAGCTTTTTAGGAAAAAACAACAAAGTTTATCAGTTTGAACAAGAAATATTTTGTCTTGTTGTGTATGTAATAGTTTCACTCGACATCCCACCTTCATTTGAGTTGAGGTTGTAAATGTGACTCTTCTCCTCCTGGTTCTCCTCCTCCTGGTTCTCCTCAGGTTCCTCAGTCCCCCTCCAGCTGGGCCTCCCTGTGGCGGTTCCTCCTCAGTACAGCGGTCTGAAGGAGGTGAGCATGGAGGCGGTGAGAGCTCGTCTCCGTCTCCTCTACCACTTCTCTGACCTGATGTACTCGTCCTGGCGGCTGCTCAACCTCAGCCCCAACAACCAGGTACAGGCTCAGGACGCCGCCACCTCACGAACATCACCATCCTACAGCGCTTTGTCTCAGTTTGTAACCGTAGAAACGTCTCTTCTGCAGAGCTGCACATCGCACTACAACGCCGGGACCTGGGGCATCGTTCAGGGTCAGCTGAGGCCCCTGTTGGCCCCCAGAGTCTACACGCTGCCCATGGTTCGCTCCATAGGAAAAACCATGGTGCAGGGGAAGAACTACGGCCCCCAGATCACCGTCAAACGCATCTCCACACGGTCAGACCGCCGGAAACATCAGTCACACACTTTTATTTATTCTGAGCCTGTTTCTCTGAGTTAGGACACAAAGATGACAGGAGACTTTCTCATCCATCTCATCACCCACAGCTGTTCTAAAAATCTAAATTCAACACATTTTACTCTTGGACTTAGAGTAAAAAGTTTTTTCTTTCACTAACCTGTTCAATAACTGATTTAAAAAATAAAGATCTACAAAATTTAAAAGCATTTAATGGACAAAAAATACTTTAAAAATCAGCCTGACTCTATGTTTTAACATTAAATACTCTCCTTAATTCATTTTTCTCTTTTTCCATTTCTCTTCAACATTTTTTTTCTCATGTTTTGTGCATTTAAAGAACCAAATGAGGGTTAATTCAAGAAAAATAAATTTAAAAATAAGACAAAAAGTTTCTTCACCTGTTATAAATCTATACAAGATCATGCAAAATGATTTAATCATGAATAAACAAAGGAAATCATTTTTGAAAATGATGGAGACATGATCATAATTAAGATGTCTATATTTGTTGAAGTGTTAAGTGTTATTTTTTTTTTAAATATATTGACTTAAATCTAAATTGTTCACAAACTTATCAGGTTTTTAATCTTTTTTTTAAAATCTATTTACGTTGAACACTCTCCTTTATTCAGTTTTCTCAGACAGTAATTGATTATTTTTGACTTTTTCATTCCTCTTCTGCTTCTTTTTTTCTCATGTTTTGTGCATTTAAAGAACCAAATGAGGAATAATTCAACAAAAAATAAATTCAAAATCAAAGTCAAAGTTGGTTAAGGTTTCATCATCTGTAATAAATCCATATTAGTTAATGCAAAATGATTTAATCATGAATAAAAAAAGGAAATAATGTTCGGAGATGATGAAGACACGCTCGTGAATAAGATGTCTATAAGTGTTAAAAGTGTAATTTTTAACAGTATAGGATCAATTTTTCAAATATTTTGACTTTAATCTTTTTCATCTGAAAACAAAGCACTTTTTAGTTATTTATGAGACTAAAAAAACAGAATTTCATCAGGTTTCTAAAGCTTTTTTTTCACTTTATCTTTTAAAAAATTAAAGTGTGAAGAAACAAGATGAAGAAATATCTTAAAAACTCTTGTTGTAAAGCCTGAGATCATTTAAAAAAATTCTATCTTCTGGTTTATACGGGATCAGTTTTAAAACTTTTTTGAAATTTTGAGATTAGATTCTGAGTTTAAAGTTCATCAAAAAAATAAAATGTATTATTAAAAAGTCACAGATGGATGAGAAGTTTCTCTGTTTTACTTTAACTTTCCAAGGTTTGACTTTTGTTTTACTCGTTCCTCCAGATTTGTCTCCTCATTTAGTCGTGAGTCAGTTTTCTGTGTTAAAGATAATTAACTCACCTGTTTTTACCAGTTTGTGTAAATAATCCTGAAACAACAACAACACTGTCTGTGGTTTCTCTTTACTCGCTTTAACTTCTGAACTCTGTGTTTCTCTCTCAGGGGTCGTAAGTGTAAACCCATCTTCGTGCAGATCGCCCGTCAGGTGGTGAAGCTCAACGCCTCCGACCTGCGTCTTCCCTCCAGAGCCTGGAAGGTCAAACTGGTGGGGGAGGGGGCTGATGACGCCGGGGGCGTGTTTGACGACACCATCACAGAGATGTGTCAGGTAAAAGCTCACCTGTCAGGAGAAACTGTTTTAATAATCCCTGATGATGAAGCAGGTTTTTACTCCTCTGTGTGTTTGTGTTTCCAGGAGTTAGAGACCGGCGTGGTCGACCTGCTCATCCCGTCGCCAAACGCCACCGCCGAGGTCGGATACAACAGAGACAGGTGAGGAGCACAAAGACGCCACGCCCCCTTAATATTGTAATATTTACCTGTTTTCACCTGCAGGTTTCAAGCAGAAGAGATGAATCTAATGATGAAGTTAAAAGATTAAATTATGACTTTTTGAAGTTTCACAACAGTTAGAAAAAACTACATTAAAATTGAAACTCAGACCTTTGGAGTCCAAAAAAAAATTGCATGAAACTTTTGAGTCAAAATGTGGAGGTCAAGGATCAAATTTTATACGTAAAAAGTCGACATTCTAAGAAAAAAAGTCAAAATTTGAGATAGAATGTCAGAATTTTGAGATAAAAGACCAAATATTGAGNAACCATGAGTGACAGAAACTTTTTAGTGTTTTCATTCAGAAACAGAGATGAATTTGTGTCTGAGTCTCGTGTTCACTCCGAGTTTTTACCTTAAAAAAAGGTTGTGGGAGGTTGAAGACGTCTCTTAAAGACAGAAACTCAGAAGCAGAGCAGCTGTTTTTAGGATTTCTGTGGAAACTGAGTGGAAATGATCTAAAACCGCTCTCTGACCTCAGCTCTGTGATTTACATTTCCTCTCTCTCTGAATTATGGCTCTTTGAGTGAAGGGAGGAGGATTTAAAGAGACGGTGCTCTCTCTCTCTCTCTCTCTCTCTCTCTCTCTCTCTCTCTCTCTCTCTCTCTGGTACACTCTGTCCCTCGCTCTGTCCTGTTACTGTTACATCCACGGTGACACTGACCCCGCCCCCTCTTTAACCCCCCACAGCAGCAGAAAGTGGCGAACACGTCCTGTAGCTTCTCCTCTAGGGCTGAACGGTTTCAGAAAAAGATCTTACTGCGATTTTTCTGGCAGATTCAGCGATTTCAGTTCGATTCACCATTTTCTTCAAATCAAACTTTATTGAAATTTTCACAATTTAAAGTCAATTTACAAACTTGACAGAAAATTACATCGAACCATTGAAACATCAAATGCTTTTACTCTAATGTGAGGATGAAAATAAAAACTGAAGGTAAGAATTGTTTCAAACTTTGAGATAAAAGGTCAGTATTTTAAGATAAAAAGTGGAAATTTTGAGATAAAAAATTCCAAAGAAATCACTTCAATATTATGTCAATAAAGTCTGAAATTATAATTAAAGGTAAAAAATGTTATGATAAAGAATAGTCTATGATAAAAAGCCACATTTTTTTTAATGAAACGTTAATGTTTGAGAGAAAATGTCCTAAATATGAGAAATAATGACAAAATTATTGCATAAAAGCCGAAATCTTCAGAAAAAAATGTGTTGATATTTGACGAATTTTGACCTTTCTTATAACCCTGAATCGAACACCTCCACTGACTTTAAATACAGTACTTGTTATTTATAAACTGGATGTGGGTCAATGACAAAAAGAGGGTCTAAAAACTTATTTTTTAAAAGTTCTTTGAAAATGGATAAAAACATATTTCTGAGAGAAGAATTAAAATTTATTGAAATTCTTTTTATTTACAAAGAATGTTTTATTTAAAAAGGTTCAAGCATAAAATAATGCCACTGTATTTTTAATTTCCATTTACAATAACTGACATTCAATTTTTAGAGTTTAATTACTGTGGATACTTGTCAGGACGGTTGCACCACCTGACATTTTGGGGGTTTGAGGAACCAAAACACAAAAAAACATGTTATATTTTAATAGTTTAAAGATGTGTTCAAATAACACAGGTTTCATAGAATAAAGAAATACATGTGATGAAATACTCAATTCATGATGGAAGGAAATATTGCACTCGGACACAAAAAAAGGGACGTCACGTCATTGACCCGTATTCTAACCATATTTTTAGTCATAACGACTGAAGTACAAAATAAAAAACATCTTTGACTCTTAACTTTTCAAAATAATGTAAAAAAAAAAATCACAGATGCAGAAATGACACAGAAAATCTCTGAGGGTTTGAGTTTCTCTGATTAAAGTTTGTGAATCTTCTCTTCCGTTGTTTCTGTTTCAGATGATTCCTCTGGATTCGTTCGTGGGTCAAAGCGCAGACGGGAAGATGGTTCCCATCATCCCCGGAGGAAACAGCATCCCTCTGACCTTCTCCAACAGGAAGGAGTACGTGGAGCGAGCCATCGAGTACAGGCTGCACGAGATCGATCGACAGGTATCGAAAAGCCCGACCCATAAAAAAAAAAAATTGAAATTTCCAGTTTTTTGGAAACTGAGATGTTTATTAACCCTTTTAACAAAATACACAAAAATATTGCCTCATCATCTCATTCATAATATATTTCTAACATCACATTTGACACACTGGGCAATTTTGTATCTATTTTATTTAAGTTTTTTTAGTAAATATGCATTTATTTCATGCAGAAAACACTATAATTTAATGTTATTCTTGCTGCTTGAAAATCAAACAATGATTTCATGAGATTTTGATAAAGGACCAAAACAAAACTTCAGCTGACTGTAGTGATATGAAAACATGTTTTTAAAGAAACTATTTATCATTTTGATGAGATAGAGGTCTCTTAACTCTGTTACTAC
>RPOG01001578.1:104906-139464 GCA_008086565.1 Thalassoma bifasciatum
ACTGTTTCCCACAATGCACGGCGCTAATGGCGTTTGTCAGTTTGGGGGCGCTCAGGTTGAGGTGAATTACTGACACCTACTGGAATAAATCAGCTCAACTACAACACAACAACAAAAATGTGAAACGGTCCCAGAGATAAAAGTGAAGTGACAGGAAAGAAACAGCGGTAAATCTGCTCACTTCATCATGAAAGAGCTGTTTACTTTTACCAAATTCATAAAAGCCCCTAAATCATTTATCACTTTTTATTTTACACTAACAGCCTACGTGGGTAATGAGGACGCAGTTTTTACACCAGCTGAAAAAATAAAAAGTCAGTTTGTTTCAGATTTATTTTCAATACACGATAACTTTTGGTGCAAGATAAAAAATCAAATATGGTGATTTTGCTGTAATAAACTTTTATACCTTTACAAATTTGATAAAATCAGGACTCTAATCTCTCCCTGAATTTGTTGTTTTTCTAAATGAATTAAAAATGTTCCTTGAACCACTAAAATAATGAAAAAACCATAACAATTCTCAAAAAAAATTACAACTTCCTTCACATGCTTAATTTCATTTATTTATTTTCCTTTGTATCTCATTAACATCTAATTTAACTTATCTACTTTTATTGCTCCTGTAACTTCTCCACTGATTGATGTGGTGAATTAATGACTGAAATGCCAAATGTACTCATGGATTACTTATGATGAAATTAAACATTAGAAAAAAACATCAGCTCCACTTCCTGAAACAGAAATCCAGAGTAGTATACGACTAAACAGGTCCAACAAAACAGTCAAACTACAGACTACATGTGGAAGTAGGAGGTAGTAGGCGGTTTGGAAAACAGCCAGTGTGACCTTGAATTTCTCCGTCTCCTCCCCCCTCAGGTGGCGGCGGTGCGTGAGGGCATGTCGTGGATCGTGCCGGTGCCGCTGCTGTCGCTGCTGACGGCCAAGCAGCTGGAGCAGATGGTTTGCGGGATGCCGGAGATCTGCTGCGAGGTTCTGAAGAAGGTGGTGCGTTACCGGGAGGTGGACGAGCAGCACACGCTGGTGCAGTGGTTCTGGCAGACGCTGGAGGAGTTCTCCAACGAGGAGCGCGTCCTCTTCATGCGCTTCGTCTCCGGACGCTCCAGGCTGCCCGCCAACACCGCCGACATCTCGCAGAGGTTCCAGATCATGAAGGTCGACCGGGTGAGGACGCGTTTTCTCAATTTCTGCTTCAACAAACTACGACTGACGATCAGGGCCACGAGAGAAAAAGAGAAAAGAGTCGTTGATCTGCGTGATTCAATCTGTGACTTTCTCCAGGATATTTACAGTTTTTACCTGTAAATTCATGACTTTATTCTCATAAATTTAAGACTTTGTTCTCATAAAATTACGACTTTAATCGCGTATTAAGACTTTATTTATGAAAAACTACAACTTTGTTCTCATAAATGTACAACTATTTCTTCATAATTATATGAAGTGATTTTTATTTTTGACCTTTATTTCATAAGTTAATGAAATTAATCTCAAACTTGACTTTATTCTCATCAAATATTAAGTGATTTTCAATAATTTTACAAAATAATTCTTGTAAAAATAATTCTCTCAAGACTTTTTTTCTCCTAAACTAATGGCTTTTTTCCTTAAATTTATAAAATTGTCATTAATATATGACTAAATACTCATAAACACAACTGTGAACTTGTAAATTAACATCTTTGTTCCCCATAAAATGACTTTATTCTCATAAAATTACAACTTTAATCACGCATAATGACTTTATTTATGAAAAACTACAACTTTATCCTTATAAATGTACAACTATTTCTTCATAATTATATGAAGTGATTTTTATTTATGACCTTTATTTCATAAGTTAATGAAATTAATCTCATAAATTTGACTTTATTCCATCAAATATTAAGTGCTTTTCGATTATTTTATAAAATAATTCTTGTAAAAATAATTCTCTCAAGACTTTTTTTCTCCTAAACTAATATAATTTCTCATATAATTTCGATTTTATGTTTTGCCAATTTATTATTTTATTCTGTTAAAACCAAAACTTTATTCTCTTAAATCTATGACTATTTTTGCATTATTGAACAAAATTATTGATATTAATTTATGACTAAATTCTTGTAAATTATAACTTTTTTCTTTAAATTATGCCTTAACTCTTTGTAAAATGACTGTTTTTCATTAAATTCTGACTTCATTTTCATATATTAACAACTTTATTAACGTTAAAGGGACTTTATTTCCCAAAATGTACAACGTTTTTCTCAAAAACTGACATTTATTTTTTAATAATTTAGAAATGTTGTTGTTAATTTATGACTTTATATTTGTACGTTTATGAAATCTCTTTCGATTTCTTTTCAATTTCGATTTTATGTTTCACCAATTTATGATTCTATTCTGTTAAAACCATAACTTTATTCTCTTAAATCTATGACTATTTTTTCATTATTGAACAAAATTATTGACATTAATTTATGACTAAATTCTCGTAAATTATAACTTTTTTCATTAAATTCTGACTTCATTTTCATATATTAACTTTATTCACGTTAAAGGGACTTTATTTCCCAAAATGTACAACTTTTCTCTCAAAAACTGACATTTATTTTTTAATAATTTAGAAATGTTGTTGTTAATTTATGACTTTGTATTTGTACGTTTATGAAATCTCTTGTTAATTCCCAACTCTGTTCTCATATAATTTCGATTTTATGTTTCACCAATTTATGACTTTGTTCTCTTAAATCTATGACTATTTTTTCATTATTGAACAAAATTATTGACATTAATTTATAACTAAATTCTCGTAAATTACAACTTTTTTCATGAAATTCTGACTTTATTCCTTGTAAAATGACTGTTTTTTATTAAATTCTGACTTCGTTTTCATATATTAACAACTTTATTCACGTTAAAGGAACTTTATTTCCCAAAATGTACAACTTTTCTCTCAAAAATTGACATTTATTTTTTAATAATTTAGAAATGTTGTTGTTAATTTATGACTTTGTATTTGTACGTTTATGAAATCTCTTGTAAATTCCCAACTTTGTTCTTATATAATTTCGATTTTATGACTTTATTCTCTTAAATCTATGACTATTTTTTCATTATTTAACAGAATGATTCTTGTTAATTTATGACTTTATTTTGTAAATTTATGAACGCATTCTACTAAATTTACGACTTTATTTTTTAGATTTATGTCTCAGTTAAAGTTAATGTATGAAAGTATTCTGGTATCCATAACTTTATTGAAAATGTTTGTATTGTAGAGATTATCTATTGTTGATTTATGAGACAATTCTTGTGATTTTACTTTTATTTTAAGCTTCTTCTCCAACGCTGTAAGAATCTGATTTTCTCTGTTAGTTCAGTTTGTTTTTTAACCCTTTCAGTCGTTTGTTTGTCCTTTTTTCTGACTCCTCCCTCTGTTTTTTTGTCCCCTGCAGCCGTACGACAGCCTCCCGACCTCACAGACGTGTTTCTTCCAGCTGCGTCTGCCGCCGTACTCCAGCCAGGCCGTCATGGCCGAGCGGCTCCGCTACGCCATCAACAACTGCCGCTCCATCGACATGGACAACTACATGCTGTCCAGGAACGTGGACAACGCCGAGGGCTCGGACACGGACTACTGAGGCGCCGCCACGACACACACACACACACGGAAAAACACACAGAAACACACACACACGGAAACAGAGACAGAGCGTAGGGAACTCCTGAGCAGACGCCACTTTTTAAAGTCATTTTATCAAAGTCTTTAACGGCACACTTTCATTTCTCCCTGTGGTTCAGAGCAGTTTTTAAAAGGACACAGAAAAAAAAAACCCACACGAGAAGAAGAAGAAGAAGAAGAAGAAGTGACTGCAGTTTAGTGTTTTTCTTTCATTTCTCCACATCCCATTTTCAGGGTTTGTGCATGAACTTTGCTCTTTTTTTGTTTGAGATGTGTAAAATAGCCGTGGAGAGAAAAAAAAAAAAACGCTGAAGAGATGACGGAGAATATTGTACATTGTGTAAAATGCTTCATTAGGAAAATGTTTTGCATAATATCCATATTTATTGTTTTCATGCCGATGCTGAGTTTCCCAAAGCGACAGAGAAACAACAATAAATGCTGCAGAAACATGAAGCTGTGACCGTTTTACTTTAAAGTTTAAAGGAGGAGAGAGAAACGGAGGTGGAGTCAGAAACAACACATTTATTAGAAATACAAAATATCACAAAGGCCATCGTTTCCCCGGAGTAAATAAACCTGAAAAAAACTATGTACACAAAGAAAAAACCTCCACAGGTCAAAGGTCGAAGTGTCTGCTCCTGTTGGCAGGTTTGGAGTCTCACATTTACAGCGACAGTGAACGCACCACCACAGCAGAGCCTCAGCTTCAGCCTTTCTGCATATACGGTGCGTTCAGGGACAGTCGAGTCACAATCAGCAGAAGTACCAACGCCTGTGTGTGTGTGTGTGTGTGTGTGTGTGTGTGTGTGTGTGTGTGTGTGTGTGTGTGTAAGTGTGTGATGACGTTCACTCAGTGGTTCAGATTCAGAAACAGAACAAATCTGATTAAACTCCAAATCATCGCAAACACCAAACCACGTCACAGGAAACGCCCCCTTCTCCTCCTCCTGGCTCCGCCCCCTTCTCCTCCTCCTGGCTCCGCCCCCTCTTTTTATTTTTTATTTTTATGTCGTGTTTGATTCTCCGCAAAGTTTGTGGCAGCTCTGAGTTCAAAATAACAGCAGAAGTATTCACAAAAATAATCCAATTGTGATTATTTCTAAGTCCCTTATGTTTTTTTTTAAAGAAAAAATAATCTCAGCACAAAAACAGACATTTCATTTGCAAAAAAAAAAAACAACAAACTGATCTTTGCCAATTTTAGTCACTTTTCTTTTTTTCAATTTGAACACTCTCTGCTTCTTCCTGACTATTTTTTAAGTTTTATCCAAATTTTCTGTTGCCTCTGACGGTTTTAACCACTTTTTTTCATCATTTTTGTTCCCTTCTAGCTAAGTTTTATCCAATTTCATTGTCACTTTTCGTCCTTTTTATTCACTTTCCGCTCTTTTTTTTGGCCACTTTGGACCATATTTTTGCTTCTTTGGAACTATTTTTTAAGTTTCATCCCAACTTTCTTGCCAAGTTTTGCTGCCTTAGTCCATCTTAATCATTTTTCTCATTTTGTAATTTTTTCGCAAATTTTTCGCCACCTTCTGACTTATTTCTAAGTTTTATTCTAATCTTCTTTTTTTTCCGTTTCAATTTATTGTTGCTCTTAGTGCATTAAAATCACTTTCCTGTCTTTCTTTGCGACTTCTTGACCTTTGTTTGCTTCTTTGGGACTATTTTTTTAGTTGAATCCCAAATTTCTTGCCAATTTTTGTCACTTTTCTCCAATTTTTTTAGTTTTTCCACTTTTTTTTCTACCTTCTGGCTAATTTTTTAGAGTACTATCCTAATTTTCTTGCCAATTTGTGTTGCTTTTTGTCAATTTTAATCACTTCTAACACTATCTATGCCACTTTTTTCCCCATTTTTGCTTCCTTTTGACTAATTTGTAGGTTCCATCCCATTGTGAGTAACAATTCATTGCTGCTTTTTGTCAATTTTTTTTATCGCCTTCTAGTCTTATTTGCTACTTTTGGATCATGTTTTGCTTCTTTGGGACTATTTTTTAAGTTTTATCCCAATTTTCTGGCCAATTTTTTTCCATTTTCATCACTTTTCCCTTTTTTTGCCACTCTTTTCACCATTTTTACTCCTTTCCTGACGACTTTCCAAGTTTTCTCCCATTTTTCTTGCCAATTTTTGCCATTTTCGACTAATTTATTTCTTTTTTACTGCCTCTCTTTGCTGTTTTCCCCTATTTTCCACTCAGTTTGTTGCTCTTACAAAGGTAGTTTTGAACAGTTTGTCTCTTTGGTTGAGTTACACTGAGCATAAAAACATAAACTGGTTTTCTGACACATTTCAGGTTACAGAAATATTTCACTGTTTGGGATTAATTCCTTAATCCTCGTCCAAATCTCTACGCCTGACTTCACTTTTCTAAACCAGCTGAGATTAAAACCTGACTTCGTCCCTGGAGGAGAAACGTGATGAGGATTAAAAAAGAAAACGAGCGTAAAGTTTTCTTTTCTGAACTCAAAGCGTCCACCACGGTTCGGTTTTGGAGTCTAAATATTTGCGTCTCTTTCACCGACTCTGACTAAATGTTTACGGCTTTTGGGAAATCCGGTTTGTCCCCCCTTTAAACCCAAACACGGATCATGACAGACGAAAACCTGCAGACCGGCCCCGGTTCTGAGGGTTTTCTCTGGGGTTTCTGTCATCGTTGGCGGCGGCGAGCGAGGAAACGGGAGGAGGAGCAGGGCTGGACAAATCAGCAACGTGACGAGCGAGTGTTGAGTTTGTGAAATTTATTCTCCAAACATCGGTCGAGTCGTGTTTTCTTACTCTGACTAAACACTTTTTTAGGATCTTCCTTATTCCAGTAAAGAATTGAAAACAGGAAAATCATCCTGAGACCAAAACTAACAAACACTCCACACCAGCAGGGGGCAGTAAACTGAGCTACGTCTGCAGGAATTCAAACCAAAAAAGACCAAAAACTTTAGAAATGACCAAAAACTTCAAAGATGAAGTGAGATTCAAAAACACTCCGTCGTTAGTTTGAAATTTCTCGAAAGCAAACTACAAACACACCTATGCCATCAAAGGAGGCCTCAAAGACCAAGGTCTGCTCGTAGCTCCGCCCCCCTGACGAGCCAATCAGAGTGAAGGAGGTTTCTTAAAGAGACAGCAGCTAAAAAAAAAGTGTTTCAGACTGAAATAAGAGTTTTTTAAAACAGCGAAAGAAGAGAAAAAGAGATTTTTATGAGCTGTGAATAATTATAGATAAACTACGGAGGCCCCAGAGGGACAGAATAAGGGCTTTGAATGAATTTGTTTCAACTTTTTTCCCAAAGACATGAAGTCTTGAGTCAGAGGAGCCTGATTAATGGCACCGATATTTTCATTTTGACAAATTCTGACAGCTTCAAAGAAAAAAAGCTTTTAAAAATGATCTCATCTCACTCTTTCTGTCCTGGATTCAAAATTTCTGTGGTTAAAGCGACTTTTTTAGAAATGACGGTCGGTGTTTGTGTTGTTTTTGTCCAGCCCTGAATCGAAGGCCTCGTTTACACGACAACGGTTTTAGGGTGAAACGCTAAAATATTGTTGCATTTCAGCCTCACATTGGCGCAGAAATGAGGTTTCTCAGCCAGACGCCCTAAAACGCAAACTTTTGAAAAAAATTCTGAAATGCTGTTTCCACTGTTGCTGTGTAAATGGTGAGCCGGAGTTTTCAGTGAAAACAACAACAGTGTCCTACAGTTTCATTCTTGTGCTGCTGAATCTACTGACTGATTTGAAAATGTGCATTTATTGCACTTTTTCTGCAATTAGAGAAAAACGTTTTTAGTGAAAACTCCATATGATGAGCTCACCTCTTCTTCAGCCTCTAAACCTTTGTTGTATAAACAGCTTCTATTTTTATATCGCCATCTACAGGCCTGATTTGATACTACAGCGCTTCAAGTGTCTCAAATGTCTTTCAAGTGTAAACGCAGATTTTTCTCAGAGCGTTTTTTTGGCGTTTTAGGGCGAAACGTTGTCGTGTAAATGAGGCCTGAAACTTCTGTGGAGGGTTTGAAACCTTTAGCTCTGTTTTCAGCCTGAGGTAGAGTTCGTCTGTTAGAGCCGAAGAGAAGCAGAACAAACAGAGCAACGGGAACCAGAACCAATCAGAACCATCAGAACCAATCAGAGCCAATCAGAGCCAATCAGAGCCAATCAGAGCCAATTAGAGCCACACCTCTACAAACCAGAACCAATCAGAAACACACACTCTGTGGCTTCAGTCTGTGTGTGTGTGTGTGTGTGTGTGTGTTTGTGTGTGTGTGTGTGTACTCTCCTCTCTCTCCTGGAGGTGTTCACCTTGTAGGGGTCAAAGGTCAAAGGTCAGCTGCAGGTGGACAGACCGTGGAGCTTTAAGGCCGTTAGTGTCCTCAGACAGTGGAAGCCAGGTTTGTTTGTTTGTTTGTTTGTTTGTTTGTTTGTTAGTCCTGAAAAGCCCCGCCCCCCCCGCCGCCCTCATAGCGCCCACCCGCCCTCCTCGTCTGTCCGCGGAGCGATGATGCTCTCCTTCGCCTGCAGGAGGCGCTCCAGACACGGCGAGCTGATCTTAAAGGGCAGCGGCCCCCGGCTGACGCGAGGAGCAGGCGGGAGGCGGCGTGGAGCGGCCGGAGGGTGGAGGTCGGAGGTGGAGGAGACGGCGTTGTCCTGGGTCACTTCCTGTTTGCAGCGCGTGGGAGGAGGTGAGAGAGGGGTGGAGGAGGGGCGGCGGGCGAGCGAGGACTCGGGCGTCTTCAGGGAGCAGATGGGAAACGTGTGCAGCCGTTTTAGACGAGTGGAGGAGTGAGAGGCAGCGAGAGGAGGAGCAGGAGGAGGAGGAGGAGGCTCCACGTCTGAGGAGGAGGGAGGAGCAGGAGGAGGAGGAGGCTCCATGTCTGAGGAGGAGGGAGGAGCAGGAGGAGGAGAGGCACTGCTGTGAGGCTGAGAGAGAGAGAGAGAGAGAGAGAGAGAGAGGGTTAATTAACATTCACTTCACCTTCATTAACACGTCTGATCCAGAATCATCTCCACAGAAACTAAAAAAAGGTTTAAAAAGTCAAATATCGATGTTTAAATTCGGGCAATTAATCACAAATTAGATCAAATCACAAAATAACCTGTTAGAATATTTTAATCACAGACAGTTTAATATTTACTTCATCTCAAATGTGCAGAATACCAGTTCACTTTTTTTGTAGTAGATGTTTTACACCACGTGTAACTCAACCAAAGATACAAACTCTTTGAAAATATGGAGAAAAACAGCAAAGAGGAGCAATAAAAGTTTAAAAAAAAAGAAGGACTCTAATGACCCTTTTCCACTGACTCGTCTCAGCCCTACTCTACTCTCCTCTACTCGGTTTGTGTTGTGTTTCCATTAGCGCGGTACTACGCAGCAGACGCCAGTTTTTAGTACCTACTCTACCCTGGTTCTAAGAGAGTAAAGCTGATACTAAAAGGTGACGTGGACGGACTGCCGGTCACTCATTGGTCAGAGAATGTCGTCTCTGCAGCTTCTGACTCTGAACAAATCACTTACAAGAGGCAAAGGAATAAGTCAGCGACGGGTTTTTAATGACATTTAAACCTGACGGCACAGAACCAGACTGAATGAAGACAAAATACAGCCCTAAAATGCTCCTTCATGATTCCTAAAGAAGTNACATTGAGCCGCTGTATTACTTTAATGAAATCTTTTTAAAGCTTTTTTTTTTTCCTTTAAAGACCACGGTGGCACATATGTTAGTACAAAATGATGTTTGTGTGGCGTTATAGATGAACATGCACGCACTTCTGCGCAGCACTTTAGCGCAGCTGTGTTATAAGATCCACGCCCACCGTGAGTCTGTAGTCGGGCTAGAGGAAAAGAACCAAACCCAGTAGAGACGAGGAGAGTAGAGCTGGAATTGTAGAGTGGAAAAGCGCCATTTACACGACAGCGTTAACGGAAAACCCTGTGAAAAAAAATCAGCGTTTACACAGAAACACTGAGGGACTGAAAACGCTGTAGTATCATGTCAGGCCTGAAGATGGCGATATAACTATAGACGCCGTTTACACAACAACAGTCTAGAGGCCGAAGAAGAGGTGAGCCGATCATCTGGAGTTTATACAAAAAAACTCCTTCTCTAGTTGCAATAATAGTGCAACAAATGCAGGTTTTAGCGCGGTGAAAACAGCATTTTTGAAAAGTTGGAGGCTGAAACCCAACAAAACTTTTGTGTTTCACCTGTTTGGACCATAGTTGAGTGTTAAAATTCCCAGAATGCATTGCTTATGACAGTATTATACTGTTCAAACAGAATCCTGAACTTTAATGTTGGATTCTGTCGTAAATTTATATCAAAGTTTTAGAGTTTGAATGAGCAGAGAGAGAAGTTTCTACATCAGCTGTTTGACGCCCAAACAGAGAGAGAGAGAGAGATACAGACTCAGCTCTCTCTCTCTCTCTCTCTCTCTCTCTCTCTCTCTCTCTCTCTCTCTCTCTCTTTTCTGGCCTGGTGTTGTTATGTAAGAGCAGCTCTGAAGGTTTCGACTGTTTTTACTGGAGCTTTGCTGGTTTCATAAGAAGAGCTGAGGTCAGTGTTCAGGGGAAAAACCAGCTTCACAGGAACCAGTCCACACACACACACACACACACACACACACACACACTCAGAAATAAACACACACACACATTAAAAGCTGCAGAAGGAGCATTTGGAGGTTTGTTGATTAAACACTCATTTTCTATTTCTGATCAGAAAAGACGGTGAGGAGAATCTGGATTCTAACTTTAAGAAATTTGAAATAAAAAAACTTGACTCAGATGTTTTGTCTCAGAATTTAGGAAATTCTAAGATCAAAATTCTGCCAATCAGCAATCCAACTTTTATTCCCAAATGTTAAAGCTTTAAAACTTGTGAGAGCAGCAGAGCTCCTGTTCTTAAAGAAAATAAATATAAAACTGAAAATAAACTAAATGTTGCTGATCACACAGCAGAAGCATTTTTTTTAAAACGACTCTTTTCTTTCTTTTCTAGATGTTTTCTGATATTTGTGGATTTTTAGGACCCGAGCGAATACGGCAGGGTCGGCAAAGGCGAAACCTTAAAGATTATTACTCCACTTTAACTCTAAAATGTTTACAATCAGCTTAAGATAAGCGAAACAAAACTACACTCCCCCCTCAAAGGAAAAATTCTTATCCTATAATGATAGTAATGAAAGTAATTCAAGTAACTTTTATTCACCCATTCATGCACAAACTAATATATTTGGGAACCAAACAAGTGTCAGAAACGATATTTGTAACTTTTAATGTGACGATTATAAATATTTACTCCTTATATGTTTGGGACTAACGTTGCTTTTTTCTAAAGTTTATATGAGTTTTTACAACTACCAATGTATGTAACACTGTTATTGTGATGATAAATATTAAACATCTGTGTTTACAATAACCAGATCCTGAAATGAGATTCAGAGAAGTTATAATGTAGAGATGAAACTTTTAAGAAATGGAATTAATTACAAATACTCAAGTTACTGTAATAAAGTAGTTTTTTTTGGAGGTTCTTGTACTTTAATGAGTAGATTTTCAGGTTTGCACTTTTACTTGTAGCTGAGTAATCATTAGATTATGTAATCTACTTAGTTACTTTTAAAATCATAATTGAGTATTTATGCAGTTTCTCTCTCAGACATGAAGGAAACGTGACAAACGTCAGACTCCGCCCCTTTTACCTTTAGTTTCTTGGCGGCGGAGCCTTCGTCGCTCTGAGACGCCGTCGCTCTGACGTGAGGAAACCAGCTCTGGAGCATCACTTCGATTTTCAGTAAGATGTTCAGGAAACGTCCGCTGCAAAAAGAGAGAGAGAGAAATTTTAAAAAGGGTCAGAAACATGAGTTTTACCAAAGATGTGAGTTTTTATTTTTACTAATAAAATCAAAGTTTAGACGACAGAAACTTTAACAACAGCAAAAAAATGAGTGATGTCATCCTGAAACTTTGTGTTTATCTACTTTAAGTGTGTAATCACAGGTTAGTGACTCAGTGTGTGTGTGTGAGTGTGTGTGTGTGTGTGTGTGTGTGTGTGTGTTTTGAATGATTCTGCAGGTGAAGGTGAGCGACAGAGAAGGTTAAAGACGCCGCAGACAGAACGAGCTGTTTCCTCAGAGTCTGTGACAGCTGAAGAGTTTTTACTGCAGATTTACAGTCAGACCCCCTGCACACACACACACACACACACATGCTCTGATCAGATGGCTTTGGGATGTCTCGCCAATGGCCGTTACATAATCCCCATAAAGCCTCTGCAGACACATCAACGATCCGCTGCGTCTGATTGGTGGACGACATGAAACAGCACAAAGGCTGAATAAATAAAAAGGCCTGCAGAGTGTGTGTGTGTGTGTGTGTGTGTGTGTGTGTGTGTGTGTGAACAGTGTGTCTCTGCATTCCTCTCCGTCTGTGTGATGCTATCTGATCACACACACACACCAGCGTCACATGACGTGATCGCGAGTAGAGCATGTTCAGGTCCACATGAGAAATGTGACCGCAGCACACACACTCTCTCTTACACACACACACACACACACACACACTTACACACACACACACAGCCCACACGTGGCAGCGGCGGGGAGGAAAGGGGGGGGCCGTCCCTCCTTCCATTCACAGGCTATAAATAGAGCAGTAAACCCAGGAGCTGCTCTCTGAGGCCCCGCCCACACACACACACACACACACACACACACACACACACACACACACACACACACACGCTGACGTCACAGCTCAGTTTTATGAAGTGAAACCTCCTGAGGATGATTCCAGCTCTGTTACTGTAGAATCTTTAAAGTCAAGCCACAAATTCTACTTGAATAAAAATAAATCTAAAACTTAAAGTGAAAATAATTCTTTACAAATAAACTCGCTCTGAGATAGATGCAAATTTAAGCCAATATAAAAAATATTAAAATGAAAAACTGGATTTGATGAGATGATTTATGTCCATATTAAGCCAAAACGTTGAGATACAGGTTGAAATTATGAGAGGAAAAGTTAAAAAAAGAGATAAAGTGTAAAAAAAAGTATGTTATTAAAGTTAAAATTAGATAAAAAGTCAAAATTATGGGATAAAAAGTAAAAAAAAGGACATGATAAATTCAACATTGTGAGATAAAAATCAAATTGAAGGAGAAAAGTCAAATTTATCAGACAAAAGTCAAAATTAGGAGAACAAAAATTCAAATTAAGTGATATAAAGTCAAAATATTGAGACAAAAGTCAAACTTATGAGATAAAATGTGACAATTGAGGGATATAAAAAACAAAATTAAGTGAAGAAAAAGTAAAAATTTTAAAAGATAAAGAGTAAAGAGTATGAAGTAAAGAAGTCAAACTTATGAGATTATTTTTCAAAATCATGACATTAAAGACGTATTAATGACAAAAAGTCACGATTAATGGAAAAAAAATGTGCAATTCTAGGATTAAAGGTCAAAATTTGATTAAAAAAGTGAAAATTAGATATAAAGGTCAAAATTATGGGATAAAAAGTAAAAAAAAGGACATGATAAATTCAACATTGTGAGATAAAAAATTCAAATTATCATGCAAAAGTGAAAGTTATGAGATAAAAAGTCAAAATTATGAGATAAAAAGTCAAAATTATGAGATAAAATGTGAAAAATTAGGGGATAAAAAAATCAAAATTTAGTGAAAAAAGTGAAAATTAAGAGAAAAAGAGTCAAAAGTATTAGACAAAAGTCAAAAGTATGAAGTAAAGAAGCTAAACTTATGAGATTATTTTTCAAAATCATGAAATAAAAGATGGAATTATGACAAAAAGTCGAGATTAATTGATAAAAAATTGCAATTCTGGGATTAAAGGTCAAAATTTGATTAAAAAAGTGAAAATTTGATATAAAAGTCAAAATTATGGGATAAAAAGTAAAAAATAAGACATGATAAATTCAATATTGTGAGATAAAAATTCAGATTATCATGCAAAAGTGAAAGTTATGAGATAAAAAGTCAAAATTATGAGATAAAAAGTTAAAATTATGAGATAAAATTTGAAAAACTAGGGGATAAAAAAATCAAAATTTAGTGAAAAAAGTGAAAATAAAGAGAAAAAGAGTCAAAAGTATTAGACAAAAGTCAAAAGTATGAAGTAAAGAAGCTAAACTTATGAGATTATTTTTCAAAATCATGAGATAAAAGATGTAATTATGACACAAAGTCAAGATTAATGGATAAAAAATTGCAATTCTGGGATTAAAAAAGTCAAAATTATCACAAAAGAGGTCAAACCTCAGAAATAAAAAGTTTGAATTATTTGACATGAAAAGTTGAAACCATAAGATATAATGTTAAATTGAGATAAAATAATCAAATTATGAGATAAAAATGTTTAAATTTTGAGATAGAAAGTTAAAATTATGAGACTAAGTCAAAGTTATTCTATAAATTCTTAATCATGAGTTACAATTTTGAGCCTCTTGTTTGTGCTCTATCACTCTCCTGTTTTGCTTCTTTTTGCACTCAACTAAATAAATCATAAAAACCGTTTTAAGCAGAGAAAAAAAAAAGATTTCTTTTTTCTTTTTTCTGTCGTAAATTAACCAGGAAGCTGAGAAACTCCATTTAGAAAACACTTATTTTAGCGCTGATAGTTTCACTTTAAATCAGGGATTATGATCAGGTTTATATCTAGAGATGAGACTTTTTGGGGACCATTTAGAAAAACCTCACTGTCCCTTTAAGGAGGATTTTAAATGTGATGTCACATTGTGAGGAGCCTGACTTCATCTCAAACGTCTTTTCGTTTCATCTCTGGGAGTAAAGACGGTAAAGAAGGTTTAATGTGGCTGTAACTTTCAAACAGAGTCACTTTTATTCACGACGAACGAGCTGCATTAATCTTCCTGAGAGCTTTAAAACTCGAGTCATTTCTCAGGGTTCACGTGGAAGTCGGCTCGTTTTGTGGCGTCCATGGAAGAGCGCCGTTTTCTTTAACCACAGCAGGATGTTTGTGAGTTTGGTCTTTGCTGTTACGCTCATTAAGCCTCCTCCGCTGTTGCTCCCTGTGAGGTCGACATCAGACAAACTGTTTATGACACAAACCCTCATTTCTGCCCACACCTCAGGTTACAGCTCTGTTTGTCCTCCACACTCTGGTTTGTTTGATTTAAGTCTCTGCAACAAGAGGAAGACGAGTGTGTAACTAACAGGACGACCAGAGCTGCCAGTCTGTGTGTTTAACCAATAAAACCTGAATAAACTGGTCTGTAACTGGTTAACGGGGGGACAGGAAGTGGAACGAGCTCATAAAGTCGACACAAAGTCAGAATTTAGAGATGAAAAGTCAAAATCATGTGATAAAAGGTCCAAATTCTGAGACAAAAAAGTCCTTATTAAAATGTTGACATTAAAATTTTGTTGAAAGTTAAAAAGTTTTTGAAATAGATGTTGAGTATTTTGAGATGTTCTGTTGAAATTATGACTCTAAATCCCTATAATTCAACTTTTTATCTTAAAATTTGAGTCAATTTGGGCAAAAAAAAAAGAACAAACCTCAACAAATCCATTTTTTTATTCCCATATTTAGAAATATAGTCAAAATGTGGAGGTAAAATCTTGAACTTCTGGGATAATAAAGTTGAAACTCTGAGGTAAAAAGTCACGTTGCGAGACAAATAATGTCATTTTGAAAAAATAATTGAAATCTGGGAAAAAAAAGATCAAATTTTTTAAGACAAAACTTTGAGATATCAAGGTCAAAATAAAGAGAAATATAGTCAAAGTTACTCATGAAAAAGTCATTATTTTGGGATAAGAAGTCAAACTTTTGTGATAAATTGTCAAACTTAGGAGATAAAAAGTTGAACTTTTGGGATAATAAAACATAAAACAGGAAAGGGATATAAAAAGATATCCAAGGAACTGAGGATGCCAATAAGCAGAGTTCAAACTCTAATGAAGAAGTGGAAAATGAGGGATTCTGTTGAAACCAAACCACGGTCAGGTAGACCAACAAACATTTCAGCTACAACTGACAGGAAAATTGTTCTGGATGCAAAGAAAAACCCACAAATAACTTCAGCTGAAATACAGGACTCTCTGAAAGAATGTGGTCTGGCTGTTTCAAGATGTGTTACTCAACCAAAGAGACGAACTGTTAAAAACTACCTTTACAAAAGAAACTATACAAGTGGAGAAAAGAGACAAAAACAGCAAAGAGTAGGAATAAAACTTAGTTTCAGTTGGCAAAAATTGCCAAAAAGCAACAAAATTAGCAAGAAAATTGGGTCAAAACCTGGAAAACACTCAGACAGTAGCAAAAACGGGTCAAAAGTGGCAAAAAATAGGTGGACAGTGACCAAAATGGCCAAAAAGCAACAAAAAATGGCAAGAAAATTTGGGGAAAACGTGGAAAAAATTTAGAAAGTAGATAAAATGGTGAAAAAAATGACAAAAAAAACAGTGGAATGTGGTTAAAAAACGGCTAAAGTCAACAAAAAAAAGATAAAAGTTGGAAAATAGTCAGACGGTAACAACAAATGATCCACAAGTGGAAAAAAGAAGTGAAAAGCATCAAAAATGGGTCAAAGTCAACAAAAATGGCAAGAAAATGACGAAACAACCTGGAGAGACAAAAGGTTTCAAGATGCACAATAAGGAGGCACTTGAGGAAAAATGGGCTGAAGAAAGACATTTCTACACAAATGCCACAAAGTTTCCTGCTTACAATACGCCAAACAGCACAGAGACAAGCCTCAAAACTTCTGGAACAAAGTCATTTGGAGTGATGAGAGCAAAAGTGAACTTTTTGTCCACAACCATAAACATTGTTCCATTTGGAGAGGAGTCAACAAGGCCTATGATGAAAGGTCCACCATTCCTACTGTGAAACACGGAGGTGGATCACTGATGTTTTGGGGATGTGTGAGCTACAAAGGCTCAGGAAACTTGGTCCAAACTGATGAATGAAGGATGAATGCAGCATGTTATCAGAAAATACTGGAGGAAAATTTACACTCATCAGCCCAGAAGCTGCACATGAGACGTACTTGGACGTTCACACATGACAATGATCCAAAACACAAGGACAAGTCAAAGTTTTTGGATAAAAGTTGAAATTTTGCAAAATAGAGGGGGAAAATTTTTGACACGGCGAAGTTAAAATTTTAAGATAAAAAGTTGAATTTGGGATAATTGAGTCAAATCTGAGATATGAAGTTGGATTTCGAGATTTTAAGTTCAAAATCTTGAGGAGTCAAACTTAGCAAAAAGTCAGAGTTTTAGATTAAAAGTCAAACCTTGAGAAAAGTCCAATATTTGAGATGAGGAAAAATAACAATTTTGAGATGAAAAGTCGATGTTTTAGAGAAGACGTCCTATTCTTGATATTAAAAAGTGAAAAATTTAAGATGAAAAGACAACATTTGGGTCCTGCCATTGGCTACAGCAGAATAAAGTGAAGGTTCTGGAGTGGCCATCTCAGTCTCCTGACCTCAATATCATTGAGCCACTCTGGGGAGATCTCAAACCTGCAGTTCATGCAAGACAGAGCAAGAATTTACAGGAACTGGAGGCTTTTTGCCAAGAAGAATGGTCAGTTTTACCATCTGAGAAAATAAAGACCCTCATGCAGAAAAAGCCTGTTCTCTCTGTGGATCAGAGACGTGAGCGTCCTGCGTCTCCTCGCTGTTATGACATAATCCTGTGTTGAGCAGCGAGCTGAGTGTTTCCTGATGTTTGCTCCACGTGTTCTTCATTAGCTGCAGTTTGTGACTCTTATATAATCTTTTTTTTTCTGCAGATCAGACATTTGTAGGGAGGATCGATTACACAGCTTTTTATTTCCTCTCCACAAAAATAAAAAACTGATCCACACGCTGCTGCACGCCGTAAAAACTGAACTTTTATCTTAATCGTTCTCTTGACTTTTAACAAGCTGATGGTTTTTACTTTTGACAGAAACAGAAACAGAAGCTCTGAGGATTCTGTTCCTTTCTCAAAAGTTTTATTGTTTGAAACTTATTGGGACAAAGAGCTGAAACAAAATTATGATCTCAGATTTTAACTCAAACTCTGGCACAAAAATCACTTTTTGTTTTTGGATTTGTTCGTGAGCTCAATGAAACTTGTTCTTACACTTTGAGTGAAGTTAAAGGTCAAAGTTTACTGTTTAATCGTTACTGTGTATAATATGTAAAATGCCCTTTTTACTGCAGATATTCGGTCATTTAGCTCAACATTTAGACAACATTTTGTGGCATTATTTACATTTTTGCACAAGAAAAACTTTCTTTTTTTAGTTTTTAATGAGGCATGTGTCAAAGTATTATTATGGAAGCCCATTTCTGCCAGTTAAAGAAATTAAAACTTGGCTTTGTCAGAATTTTTTTGGCCAATATTCAGTCTAAATTTTTGATAAGGAGTCAAAATGTGAATTTAAAATTCAAAATTGTAAGATACTAAAGTCAAAAGTTTAAGATTAACAGTCAAAAAGAACATTTTGGGAGCCCATTTTTGCTGCTTAAAGAAAACAAAAACTTTTTTTTTTTTGGAATTGTTTTGGCCATATTCAGTCTAAATTTTTGATAAGAAGTCAAAATGTGAATTTAAAATTCAAGATTGTAAGATACTACAGTCAAAAGTTTGAGATTAACAGGCAAAATAATGAGAAAAAGAACATTTTGGGAGCCCATTTTTGCTGCTTAAAGAAAACAAAAACTTTTTTTTTGGATTTTTTTGGCCGATGTTCAGTCTACATTTTCAATAAGAAGTCAAAGTTATGAGATAAAAGTTGAAATTTGAATCAAAAATAAAAAATTACAAGAGAATTAAGTCAAAATTTAGAGATATTTAGTTAAAGTTATGAGAAAAAAACAAAATTTTTAGATAAAAAAAGTAATAATAAAAAGTAAAAAACTCCAGATTTTGAGATGAAACATCAAAGTTATGAGAGAAGATGCAGATTTTTTAGAAAAGTGTTTTAAATAAATGTTTGTTTATGAAGCTACTTTGTTGTCTTTGAGGATCTTTGTGTATTTTTCAGGACTTTTTAGTTTTTTAGAATCTGGTCGCTCTATTTAAACACACGTTTATAAAACATGAGAACGTCTTTAACGTCTCTCTAACGTTTGTGTTTGTTTCCTCCTGAACGTTTCAGATGAGCCTTAAATCTCACTCTTACACAAACTTTGGTTGTTTTCATGAATCTGTGAGCGATTCTCCTTCAGAGACGGAAAATAAAAGCAGTTTGTTTAAGTCGTTTTTCACCCGTGAGACGTGGACGCCGGTCGCTCAGAGTTCAGGAGAAAATATGAGACAGAGAGAAACATCAACACCACGGTTAGAGTTTAAAACCAAACAGAAAAGTTTCTTCATGAAAACTGAACCATCTCTGCTCCACATTCAGTTCTTAAAGTTTTATTTAGCTCCTCTGTCTTTGAAGTTTACTGTGACAGCACTTTTCTGACAAACACCAATAAAATGATGATTCTGACGCATGAAAAGTTTGTTTATTCTTGAGCTTTAATTTAAAGATAACTGAGTTTGTTATTCATTATTCTAAGTCGTGTTCACACATCTGGATCTCCACAGAAAAACTACAAAAGTTCGGACTCTTCACACGTCTGAGAATATTTATGTTTCTATTACACTTTAAGTTCTTCACATCAGAAATTCAAAAGTTTCTCTTTTTGTTTTTGTTACACAAACTATTTCAAAGCTCTGGAGGAAAGAGAAAGTTGTTTTTCTTGTGCTTTTCAGGTGTGATTAAGGTGTGTTTCACATATGATTCTGGTGTTTAACAGGTGTGTTTTACAGGTGTTTTTCAGGTGAGTTTCAGGTGATTTTCTGGTAAATTTCAGGTGAGTTTCAGGTGATTTTCTGGTAAATTTCAGGTGTGTTTTAGGTGTTTTTCTGGTGAATCTAAGGTGTTTCAGGTGTGTTGCAGGAGTTATACAGGTGTGTTTCAGGTGTGTATCAGGTGATTTTCAGGTGTGTTTCAGGTGTTTTAAAAGTAAATTTCAGGTGAATTTGAGTTGTTTCTCTGGTGAATCTAAGGTGTGTTTCCGGTGTGTTATCAGGTGTGTTTTGGGCTGTTTTCAGGTGTTATACAGGTGAGTTTCAGGTGTTTTAAAAGTGAATTTCAGGTGAAATTCAGGTAAATTTCAGGTGAATTTGAGTTGTTTCTCTGGTGAATCTAAGGTGTGTTTCCGGTGTGTTATCAGGTGTTTTTTGGGCTGTTTTCAGGTGTTATACAGGTGAGTTTCAGGTGTTTTAAAAGTGAATTTCAGGTGAATTTCAGGTAAATTTCAGGTGAATTTGAGTTGTTTCTCTGGTGAATCTAAGGTGTGTTTCCGGTGTGTATCGGGTGATTTTCAGGTGTGTTTCACATATGATTCTGGTGTTTTACAGCTGTGTTTCAGCTGTTTTAAAGGTGAATTTCAGGTGTGTTTATCAGGTGTGTTTCAGATGTGTTTTAGGTGTGTTTCAGGGGTTTTTCAGGCTGGTTCCAGGTGTGTTTCAGGTGTTTTAAAGGTGATTTTAAGGTGTGTTTCAGGGGTTTTTCAGGCTGGTTCCAGGTGTGTTTCAGGTGTTTTTCAGGCTGTTTTCAGGTGAGTTTCAGGTGTTTTAAAGGTGAATTTCAGGTAAATTTCAGGTGAATTTGAGTTGTTTCTCTGGTGAATCTAAGGTGTGTTTCAGGTGTGTATTAGGTGTGTTTCAGGTGTTATACAGGTGTGTTTCAGTAGTTTTTCAGGCTGGTTCCAGGTGTGTTTCAGGTGTTTTAAAGGTGAATTTCAGGTAAATTCCAGGTATTTTTTCAGGTGTGTTTTTCAGGTGTGTTTCAGGTGATTTTCAGGTGTGTTTTTCTGGTGTTTACAGGTGTTTTCAGGTGTGTTTTTCAGGTGTTTTTACAGGTGTTTTCAGGTGTGTTTTTCTGGTGTTTTTCTGGTGTTTTTCAGGTGTTTATCAGGGTATTGGGTGTGTTTTTCTGGTGTTTTTCTGGTGTGTTTCAGGTGTGTTTTTCTGGTGTTTTCTGGTGTTTTTCTGGTGTGTTTCTGGTGTGTTTCAGGTGTTTACCCCAGGTGCGGGTTGTGAAGGACTCCCAGTATTCTCTGGATTCGGTCTGTGGCCACATTTTCCTGGAAGCTGCCGAGACCTGAAGGAGAGAGAGAAACAGAGAGTATTAAGTTTCTGCTCTGATCATCTATGAATTAACTATAACTCACTGACTCCGATCAGAGATGAAAAGTGAAAAGTGATTCCTCTTTCAAACAGCAGGGGGCGACATCTGACAAACACTTTTCTTAATGAATGTGAGACATTCAAGTTTTGTTTAGATTTCAGTTTTTATGTTGATGTGGTTGTTTTTAAGTCCAGGACGCATCTGTGTCTTGTTTCAGAATAAAGAAAATTAAATAAAGTCATGTTTTCAGGTTTCAGGTGTTTGACTCCGGAATCTTTAAAATGAAGAGAAAAGGTGAAACTGAATCCTGTGTTTTCAGTTTGTGTCCGACTCTGATCTTATCTCACCTCTCATCGTCTCTTTCATCATCTCTCTGTCTCTGAACGCTTCGCTCTGAAGGATGTTTAATGACTCGTGAGGCCTTTGATGCTTTCTGTTTGTTCTGCAGCGTGTGTGTGTGTGTGTGTGTGTGTGTGTGTGTGTGTGTGTGTGTGTGTGTGTGTGTGTGTGTGTGTGTGTGTCACAGAGGAAACTTACGGTCAGAGTATCGTCCTGATATCAGCGCCTGGAGGATGGACGACAGCGGAGGGATGAAGCACTGAAGCTCCAAGCACTGAGAGAGAGAGAGAGAGAGAGAAAACCACAATTAAAGTCCAAACCACAGCTGAACCATTTCCAAAAATAATCAAATTGTGATCATTATTCCCGATATTGTAATTGTGATTTATTTGTGTGATTATTTCTAGTTTCCATCTTCTCTGTTTTTAAACAAACTCATTGTAGAACATGAACAGTTTCATTAATTACAGCACAACAACAACAACCAACTACCACTACAACTGGGACTGATTTTTACACATTTAAACACTTTTACCTTCTTCTTCACAATTTTGGAATTTTTTTTGATAACTTCTCACTATTTTCTAAGTTTGCCCCCAATTTTCTTTCCATTTTTTGCCCAATTTAGTCACTTCTCATTCTTTTTTTGCCACTTTTGGCCCATTTTTGCAACTTTTCCGGAATTTCCAGGTTTTTTCCTAATTTTTTTGCCAATTGTTGCCCATTTTTACCACATTTCACTTCTTTATTGACATTTTTGGACCATTTTCTGATACCTTCCCACTATTTTCAAGGTTTGCTCCCAATTTTCTTTCCAATTTTTGATGATTTTCACTCTTTTTTTTGCCACTTTTAGACAGTTTTTCATATCTACTCACTACTTACCAGGGAAAATCCAGATCTTTATGGCATCTTTTGTTGTTTTTGACCATTTATACCACTTTTCACTCTTTAGTGCCAGTTTTGGACCATTATTTACTACAACTGACTATTTTCTAAGTTGAATCCCAACTTTCTTGCCTTATATGATAACTTTGGCTATTTTCACCACTGTTTTACTCACTTTTCCACCATTTTTGCTACTTTCAGAATTTTTTAAAAGTTTCCTCCAAAAACTTTCTTGTTATTTTTGTCACTATTTGGCCATTTTGGTCACTCTTTCACTCCTTTTTGCCACTTTTGGAACATTTTTGATACCTTCTCATTGTTTTCCAAGTTCACTCCCAATTTAATAGCAATTTCTTGATGTTTTTGCCTATTTGAGTCACTTTTCACTCTTTTTTTGCCACTTTTGGCTCATTATTTGCTTCTTTTTGAATATTTCCAGCTTTTCCCCCCATTTTATTGCCAGTTTTTGCCCATTTTTACCACTTTTCACTTCTTTATTGACACTTTTGGACCATTCTCTGATACCTTCAGGCTATTTTCAAGGTTCACTCCCAATTTTCTTGCCAATTTTTGATGTTTCTGCTCAATTTTTGACACTTTTGAACTACTTTCTGCAATAAATTGACCATTTTCCAAGTTTCAACCCAGCCTTCTTTCCATTTTTTTGTTGACTTTGACCATTTGTACATGTTTTATGTTGCTTTTGCCACCATTTTTGCTCCTTTTTGAATTTTTTTTAAGTTGCCTCCAAACTTTTCCGGGTCAATTTATGATACTTTAAGCCCATTTTAGTCTCTTTTCACTCTTTATTTAGCCACTTTTGACCCATTTTTTGCTACTTGAAGAGTATTTCCAGTTTTTCCCCCAAATTTTCTAGACAATTTTTTGTTGTTTCTGCTCAATTTTTGCCACTTTTGAACTACTTTCCTAAAAAAACTGACAATTTTCCAAGTTTATTCCCAACCTACTTTCCAGTTTTTTTTTTACTTTGACCATTTTTACCTCTTTTCACTGATTTTCATCACTTTTTCCACCATTTTTGATACTTCTTGAATTATTTTTAAAGCTTCCTTCAAAACTTTTCTCTCCCATTTTCATTGCTTTTTGCCCATTTTAGTTACTTTTCACTCTTTTTTGCCACTTTTGAATTACTTTCTGCAAAAAAAACTGACCATTTTCCAAGATTCAACCCAACTTTCTTTCTGTTTTTTTGTTGACTTTGACCATTTTTACCACTTTTCACTATTTTCCATCCCCTTTTCCACTATTTTTGCAACTTCCTGAATTTTTTTTAAGTGTCCTCTAGACTTTTCTTCCTAACTTTTGTTGCTCTTTGCCAACTTTAGTCCCTTTTCACTCTTTATTTTGCCACTTTTGACCCATTTTTTCCAACTTGAAGAGTATTTCCAGTTTTTTTTCCCAAATTTTCTAACCAATTTTTGATATTTCTGCTTAAATTTTTGACACTTTTCAACTACTTTCTGTGATAAACTGACCATTTTCCAAGTTGAATCCCAACCTTCTTTCCACTTTTGTTAAACTTTGACCATTTTTACCCATTGTTTTTCGTCACTTTTCCCACCAATTTTGCTACTTTCTGAATTTTTTTAAAGCTTCCTTCAAATGTTTTCTTGCCCATTTTCATTGCTTTTTGCCCATTTTAGTCACTTTCAATCTTTTTTGCCACTTAAAGGCCATTTTTGATACTTTTTGAGTGTTTTCCAGGGTTTTTTTTCCCCATTTTGTTGCTTTTTGTCAACTTTTACCCCCTCAAACTAAGTTTTATTTCTCCTCTTTGCTGTTTTTGCCTCTTTTTCTCCACTTGTATAGTTTCTTTTGTAAAGGTAGTTTTTAACAGTTTGTCTCTTTGGTTGAGTAACTCTGGTGTAGAACAGAAAACATCTGTAGCTGATATTTTGACGCATTTCAGGTTGTAGAAATATTTCACCGTCGGATATTAGATTATTAGATTATTGCATCAGAACAGATCCAGATTTGATCTAATTTGTCTCTTTCATTGATTCACAGAGTAGAGCATCAATTAGAGGCTTTAACAGCTGATCGTCGTCCACAGCTCCACACGTGGCGAGCGTCCCCGAGCGCCGCCGAGCGTCTCAGACAGAAACCTGAGAGCAGCAAACTCAGACTGAACCAACACCTGAACCCTCAGATCCTCTTTCAGCGTGTGACACCTGCAGGACGGCGTGCAGCCAGAACGCCATCATCTCTTTTCTCTTCTTCTTCTACACGGAGACACAACTTTCACTCTGCTCCCATCATGCACAGCGTCCAAGCAGCACGCCGCGCTTTCCCTGCAGCTTTTACTCCATCAGGTCCAGACTTTCATCAACCTCAAAGTTTTAATCTGTTCTGACTCAGACAAACAAAGATTTCTGACCAACTCACTCAACATCTGTTTCCCTCCAACGTTTAATAAGAAAAAACAAATATGAAGGAAACGCAGCGTCATCATCCTGACAGACGCCTGGACGCCACACACGCCACAAAAACACCAACCACCAGGAGGGGGTTTAAAAAATTCCCCAAAATGATTCTGTGTTTTCCTCAGCTTCTTTTTAAGACCATTGATATTTATGACAAAGCAACAGCAACGTGTCAGCTCAACATTTGAACTTCCCAAAATAAAAACTCAACAAGACTTTGAGGCATGATTTACATTTTTGCACAAGAGAAAAAATGTTATATATATATATAAATGTGATGAGAAATGATAATGGAAGCCCATTTCTGCCAGTTATATAAAAAAAAATTAAACAACAACTTGACTTTGTTGAGTTTTCACTATTTTTGCCCATGTGAAGTCAAAACTGTAAGATAAATTACCAAACTTTTGAATCAAAGTTGAAAATTTAAGACAAAACTCTTCAATAAATAGTCAAAATTCTGAAATCAAAAGTCAAAAAGTCAAAAAGTCAGACAATAAAGTCAAAATTTTGAGAAAAGGTTCAATATGTTAAGTTAAAAAGTTGAAACTTCAAGATAAAAAGTCAAAATTTTGAGGGAAAAAAATGCAAAATTCCAAAATTAAACATCCAATTGCTAGAAATTTTAGTAAAAATACAAAGATATTGAAGACAAAAATTATGAGAAAACGTCGACATTTTGAGGATAAGTTGAAATTTTTATTTTTTTTTTAATTTGTCTGACTTGTAAAAAATGCTGGACAAAATCATACGGCAAAAATTTAATCAAAAAAAGGTCAATTGAAATTCCAATCTAGACAGTTCACAGTTTGAAAAATATCAAAATTTGGAGATACAGTATCAAATTTGTAAAAAAAAAAAAATGTAGTCAAAATTTTAAGATAATAAAGTCAAAATTGTGAAAAAAAAGTAGAATTTGACTTTAATCTGATTAATTTCATTTTCTGTTTAAAAATTTAAACTTAATGTAGGCAAAAAAAACTTCTTAGCAGAGCCAGGTTTTAATTTGTTACTATTCACTATTTATGTTTCCTTTATATGAAATGTTTCCTTCAAACAGTAAAGGATATTAAATGTAATAAATGTAATAAATGTTTGAGTTATGAAGCTGCTTCGTCGTCTTTGAGGATCTTTGGTTCATGATTCTTCAAATGATGGTTTTGTCTCTTTGACGTCAGCAGAGATTATGAAAGTTCTGCTGAATCAGGACGACTGTGGTCATGAGCAACAATTAAAGGATAAAAGGAAAAACAGAGAGAGAGAGAGAGAGAGAGAGACGCTGCTGTTTGTTAGAGTTAAAAACGTCTCATCACAAAGTCACAGAGTCTGAAAACTGTCGCCACCAAGAAAAAACTGAATCAAAAAAACTATGTTTAGTCACAAAATGAAAGTTTCCTCTGATGTTTTTACAGACGGGACGACACTTTAAACACCTGGGACTCTCTGACCAATCAGAGCAGAGCTGGACCCAGTTCACAGTAAACACCATCAGGATAAAGTTACTTTCAGAGACGGACAAGAAAGAAATAGAATATATATGTGGGTCAATGACAAAAAGAGGGTCTAAAAACTTATTTTTAAAAAGTTCTTTGAAAATGGATAGAAACATATTTCTGAGAGAAGAATTATGTTTTCTAACAGATTTCAGTAGTTGACCAACATTTCAAAGTTTTTAGGTTCATTATTTTTTAGTATTTTTAATTTGAGCACCCAAAAATGTCAGGTGGAGCAACCAAATATATGAAAATATATTTATATGTTCCTGTTATTTTTTCTGTGTGAAATTATTGGCAAGTATCTCTCAAGTGTCTGTAGTGACTCATACATTTTCATTTTGTGTGTTTCATTTCTTTTATTTGTGAATAAGATCAATAATTTGATGTTAAAATAACATTTCACATTATTACATTGGTTGTTCCACCTGACATGGAAATTGTTCCAGTCACCAATGAAGTGAAAAAACCTTTTTTATCAGTATTTCAGAGAAATCTACAAACTTTTCCACTTGNCTGTATTTTTAATTTCCATTTACAATAACTGACATTCAATTTTTAGAGTTTAATTACTGTGGATACTTGTCAGGACGGTTGCACCACCTGACATTTTGGGGGTTTGAGGAACCAAAACACAAAAAAACATGTTATATTTTAATAGTTTAAAGATGTGTTCAAATAACACAGGTTTCATAGAATAAAGAAATACATGTGATGAAATACTCAATTCATGATGGAAGGAAATATTGCACTCAGACACAAACAAGGGGACGTCACCTCATTGACCCAAACGCTCTTTGATGGAGTTTAACTCCAAACAGAAGCTGACGGATCTGAACAGAGTCACATCAGCTGTTCTGTTCTGAGACAAACTCTGAAGAAAAACACGAGACTAAAACCAGCAAAGATAAAACTCGACCTCTGACCTCATCACCTGAGTGACGCTGAGTTTAACTGAAATATTTCTGCGTGAAGTCAGACTCTGGCTGTTTTCCAAACCGCCTCCTACCTCCTACTTTGACATGTAGTCTGTAGTGTGACTGTTTTGTTGGACCTGTTTAGTCGTATACTACTCTGGATTTCTGTTTCAGGAAGTGGAGCTGATGATTTTTTTCTAATGTTTAACTTTATCATAAATAAATCCATGAGAACATTTCAGTCATTAATTCACCACATCAATCAGTGGAGAAGTTACAGGAGCAATAAAAGTAGATAAGTTAAATTAGATGTTAATGAGATACAAAGGAAAATAAATAAATGAAATTAAGCATGTGAAGGAAGAATTTTTATGTTTTTTTTTCATTATTTTTATTGGTTCAAGGAACAATTTTGATTCATTTAGAAAAACAACAAATTCAGGGAGAGATTAGAGTCCTGATTTTATTAAATTTGTAAAGGTATAAAAGTTTATTACAGCAAAATCCTCATATTTGATTTTTTTTATCTTGCACCAAAAGTTATCGTGTATTGAAAATAAATCTGAAACCAACTGACTTTTTATTTTTCCAGCTGGTGTAAAAACTGCGTCCTCATTACCCACGTAGGCTGTTAGTGTAAAATAAAAAGTGATAAATGATTTAGGGGCTTTTATGAATTTGGTAAAAGTAAACAGCTCTTTCATGATGAAGTGAGCAGATTTACCGCTGTTTCTTTCCTGTCACTTCACTTTTATCTCTGGGACCGTTTCACATTTTTGTTGTTGTGTTGTAGTTGAGCTGATTTATTCCAGTAGGTGTCAGTAATTCACCTCAACCTGAGCGCCCCCAAACTGACAAACGCCATTAGCGCCGTGCATTGTGGGAAACAGTACGCCAGGTAGACTGGTCCGTTACAGACTGAGAAATTTTCTCGGATCAGTAGAAACATCCGGGAACTTGTAGTTTACTACAGATCTACCAAGTTTTCACAAACTGATGCTACAAACTGAATTTCAGCAGAAGTAGGAGGAGGTTTGGAAAACAGCCTCTGTTTCCTGAGGTAAAAGCCTCAGATGATGTTCAGACTCTCACCTTGTGTAGGAAAAGTTCGTTTTCAGTGTCTCCTTCAGGTTTTTCACAGAGTCCGTCCTCCTCACCGCCGTGTGACCTCTTCCTGTTTGAACGAAGCTCCGCCCCGACAGGCGTGAATCCCTGAAGCGGACCGAGCGCGGAGTCCGGGCCTTCGTCCTGACAGTGGCTCCTCCTCCTCCTCCTCCTCTGCGGCGCTCCACAGTGGGAGCAGCTCACCGATGGCGACGATGACGGCGACGGTGATGTCACCTGCGTCTCCTCCACGTCCTGAAGACTCGACCTCTCGGCGCCGTCGCTGTCGCTGTCGTCCTCGTCGCTGGCGAGCCAGTCGATGGAGTAATCGGAGTCTGAGGTCGACATGTTGGCGTTACAGTCTCATCCAGCAGAGGGCATCACTGAGCTGAAAACACGGAAAAACATTCAGGTCAGAACGTTCAACAAAATTCACACTTTCATAAAAACAACATCAGGTCAGGATTCTGAAAATAAAGTTTGAGTTAGAGTCTTATTAAGTTAATCTATCCACTCATTAAAAGTCTCTGTGAGGCGTTGGTTACAGCGCCACCTGTGGCCACAATGAGAAGTGTTTTCCAGGACAAACACTTAAACTTCAAACTGCATCAATAACATTCAGAAAAAACACACTTTGGCGTCGATAAACTCATTTTTATGTCGTAGGATTAATGTAATGATTGAAAAAAAAATGGAAGAAATTTATTTCTCAAGATTTATCAAATAAAGTCATAAGAAAATCTAGCAAATCAACAAGAATTAAGTTGTTTTGGGAATAAAAACACAGCTTAGCCAGAATAAGGTCAAAGATTTTTAAATTTACAAGAAAAAAAAATTAGGAATCAAGTCATAGAAATACCAGAACAAAGCCACGAATATATGAGAATATAGTTATACATTTACAAGAATAAAGTAATATTCGGGCGCCACATTCTCTGTGAGAAGAAAGTTACTGATAGGAGCTTTAATTTTTTTCAAAAGAGGAGCTTTAAAGTTAAATCGAGAGAAAACTGTGTTCCACAACAGAGAGTGTAAACTGCTGTTAAACACACACACACCCATACACACTCATAAACCATATTTATATACATGTGAGAACTCTCTCCACAGGGGGGCGCCACATTCTCTATGAGCATTTTCTTTTTTTCTTTAAAGAAGAGCTTTAAAGTGATATGAGGAAAAAACTGTGCCCCACAATTGAGTGTGAGCTACTGTTAAAAACACACACACACATACACTCTCACACACACTGTAATAAACAACACTTGTAAACATGAAAGAAATCTCTCCACAGGGGGGCGCCACATTCTCTGTGAGAAGAAAGTTACTGATAGGAGCTTTAATTTTTTTTTTTTTTTTTTTTAAGAAGAGCTTTAAAGTGATATCAGGAATAAACTGTGCTCCACAATTGAGTGTGAGCTACTGTCAAAAACACAGACACTGTAACAAACAACACTTGTATACACGTTAGATCTCTCTCCACAGGGGGGCGCCATATTCTCTGTGAGTAGAAAGTTACTGATAGGAGCTTTAATCTTTCTAAAGAGAAGCTTTAAAGTGAGATCTCGAGAAATTGTGATCAGGAAAATAGTGTGAGCCACTGTTAAACACACAGTCATACCTAAATCCTTTGTGAGCAGAAAATTACTGATAGGAGCTTTAATTTTCTTTTTTTTTTTAAAAGAGGAGCTTTAAAGTGAGATCAGGAAATTGTGCAACACAATCTGTTAAAGACACACACACATTCACTCACACACAAACCCCTAAACAACATCTTTATACATGTGAGAACTCTCTCCACAGGGGGGCGCCACATTCTCTGTGAGAAGAAAGTTACTGATAGGAGCTTTAATTTTCTTTTCTTTTTTTTAAAGAAGAGCTTTAAAGTGATATCAGGAACAAAACTCTGCCCCACAATTGAGCGTGAGCTACTGTTTAAAACACACACACTATAATAAACAACACTTGTATACATGTTAGAACTCTCTCCACAGGGGGGCGCCACATTCTCTATGAGCAGAAAGTTACTGATAGGAGCTTTAATTTTTTTTTTATTTTTATTTTTTAAAGAGGAGCTTTAAAGTGAGAATAGGAGAAAATTTTGCTCTACAACTCAGAGTGTGAGTTACTGTTAAACACACTCACACACACACACACACACTGAGGCCAGTAGATTAAATAACCTCCTCTGCTTCTTCCAAATGGGCAGGTCGTCCAACATTATGTAAGAAAACATCCAAACACATGGACCTGTTTCATTCACATGCACACACACACACACACACTCACACATACTGCTCATACAAGTGACTGATCAGAGAAATATCCATGCACACACACACTCACACACACACTTCTCTCCCTCTCTATCTGTTAAATCTGAAACATGTTGAGTCCATGTGATCCTGCAGGAACTTACCTGCGCAGGTCGCTGAGGATGAGGTTACCTGTCCGGGGCTCAGAGGGGCTCAGAGGGGGGGGTAATCCGCATTAAGCATCTCCAGAATCCGGGTTTGAATCCAGCGCAGGAGTGTGTGTGAGAGTGTGTGAGAGAGTGTGTGAGAGAGTGTGTGAAAGCTGCAGAGCTGCACTTACCGGGAGTGAACTGTGTGTTCCCCGTCCTGCTCGGTGAGTTAAGGACATGCAGCAGCAGCAGCAGAGAGAGAGTGTGTGAGAGAGTGTGTGTGTGTGTGTGTGTGTGTGTGGACAGATGATGGAGTGAAACCATGAACCGAGCAGACTGCAGGAAGGACAGAGAGAGAGAGAGAGAGAGAGAGAGAGAGAGAGAGAGAGAGAGAGGGAGGGAGGAGGAAGACTCCCATCAGCCCGTGCAGCCTCTCCCTGGGCAACGTGTCTGAGAGGGGCGGGGCTTCAGCCGGGCTCGCGCTGCCCTCACCCCCCCCCCCCTCCCCTCCCCTCCCTCTTCTCCCACTCACGCGCACGCAGTCACGCGCAGGCAGGAAACGGTGTCACAGCTGAGAGAGAGAGAGAGAAAAAAAAGAGAGAGAGTGGAAAGTATCATCACCATCGTGGAAAAATAAACACCGAGCTGGAACAAAACGTACTCGCGTGATCATGACCGCACAATGCATGACGTCACCGCCCCTGCTCCTCCTTCAATTAAGCTCTCTGATTGGATCAGAGCCCGCGGAGCAGCACGTGACCTGCGGAGGGACTAATTAATGCTGCGTTCAGGGACCTCCGGGGAGAGTCCGTCCGGTTACACAAGAAGATCATGTTCACGTTCACAGTGACCTGGTTTTAGATCAACCCATCAAACTTTAAATTATTCACAACACAGAGGGACACAAAGAGATCAACACACTCAGACATACAAGGAAAAATGAATTGATTTATTAAAATAAGACAGAATAAAAAACTGAAACAAAAACAAGTACATAAAATACAAAATAAAATTGAGCAAAATGAAACAGAAAATTAAATTAATTTATAGTATAGAATGAAAAAGTATAAGAATAAGACAGATGATCAAAAAAGAGAAAAGTAAAGAAGAAGAAAATAGATCAGACTGAACAGAGGAAATACAACTATAAAGATTAAAAAGGTAAATAATGAACAAAAAAAACAAGTTTACGAAAAATGAATTCAATTGGATCAAACTGAAATGGGATACAAATTAAATAGCATGAAATAAATTAATAAAGTTTTTCTGATATAGTTTATCACTTAATGCTGTGCAAATTGACGCAACGCAACACAACATAACATCACTTAATGTAACATAACATAATATAACTTAACATAACATATCATAACATTACATAACATAATATAACTTAACATAACATATCATAACATAATATAACTTAACATAACATAACGTGACATAACAACATAACATTACTTAACATAACACAACATAACATAACATAACGTAACACAACAACATAACATAACAATATATAACTTAACATAACATAACACAACATAACATAACACACCACGACATAACATAACAACATAAGATAACAATATATAACTTAACATAACATAACATAACATAACATAACATAACAGCATGACATAAAATAACATAACATAACATAAGGTTACATGACATAACATAACATAACAATATATAATTTAACATAACCTTATACAACATAACATAACAAAACATAACATAACACAACATAACATAACAACATAACATAATATATAACTTAACATAACATAATACAACATAACATAACATCACAAAACACAGCATTAAATAACATAACTGTAATACAATAGTTATGCCTTTATATATCATTAACATTATTTGCATACTGTAGCTATTTTTGATGAAAATTCGTGTGCAAAATAATAAACTTTGACTTGACTTTCGAAACATTTAGGTAGCCTTAACAACTTAGTAGTTTTGAGGATATTAACTTTATGAGTTTTGCTTAATTGGTGGCATGGCAGATTTTACTGACGGACACTTTAGAAACATCTGTAGAAACAGATGTTTGAGGTCAAAGATAACGACCACAGCTGCTACATTCACACTTTTACTTCCTGTCCTTGCAGACCTGACAGATTTTGCAGTCTTTTTCTGCTTTTTTGTGTCTCTGATTTTTGATTCCTCTCAGTGTGTTTGCTGTTAAGAGCTTTCTGCAGCATGTGTTTTTTATTCAGGAACATTTCCACCCCTGTGTTTGTTTCAGACTTCTGCATGTGCTGTGCTTTTTAAGCATTTCCTGCAGATTGTTTGTCCTGGTTGGCCACCGTAGAAAGAAGATTTCTGATCATTCCCATCTCTGGTGGAAGTAAATCAAAGGCAGAAGTGATGTTTGGTCTGTTCTCACCTCAGGGTTAATCTCCTCAGAGCTTCACTTAGCGCGCGTCATTAGACCTGACAGAGCATCGATCCACCACTTTTCATCTCTCAGCCGCTGCAGGAGGCTGCAGCTCAAACCCCTTTTAATTACGGATGAATGGGATTATATGGTTTCAGCTTTTCACTCCTTACACACACACACACTTAGACACACTCACTGAAAGGCTGACTCATGCAGAGATAAGAGTTAAACCATTATACTGAGCTTTCTGATGTATGGAGGCTTCATTAAATATCAGATATCAGCTGCTCTGGACCTCCAGCACTCTTCGTGTTTTTGTCTAATCTGTGAACAGAAACGTTACTTTAATCTCTCAGCTGAATCACGTCGGCCTGTGTGTGTGATGATGTTTCATTTCCAAGCCTCATAAATTCTGGAGAGCTCCTCTTTTTGTAACTCAGAGGCCTTTTTCAGCCGGTAAAACTGCTGAGTGTGCCGTGTTACGTCTCTGCCCAGACATCCTTTGTTTAATTCTCCACCAGCGCAGCGTTCACTCATCAGCCCAATGAACAATTTTTAACCCGACTGGAGAACGAGTGGCAGAGGCGTGACCCATTTCCTGTTTGTGGCTCTGCTGCCAACTGTGTCAAAGCCCAGATAATGTGAGGGAGCTGCAGAGAGACACAGCTTTTTGTCAATTGAGAAATTTTTACTTCCTCTTACAAGTGACAAGATGTGACTAGGTACTCGTCTCCAAAGATACTCCAAATATAGGTCTTAATGTTTGCGATGTCCAAGTAGAAAACCTCATTTTTGACACTATCCTGTGTGATGTTATCCTATGTTAAATTATACGATACTTTACTATGTAATTCTATTTTATTCAATCTTATACTCGCCATCACGGACTGATGTGAAGATACATGAAGTAATTTAAAGTGAACCCCGACTGTAAGGACTAACAGGCATGAATCTGCTTAAATGTTTGTCTCAAACTAGAATTTGTTGTTAAAGACATAACAAATTGGTTTTTCTTTAAAAAAAAACAGTTTAAAACAGAGTTTCTATCCTTCAGCCATTGTTTTACTACCGCAATGCATTCTGGGTTGATGACGTAGATTGGTTGCTTGGTGCCGAGCATCTGGATTTGGCCGTTTACTCACTACTAGTCGCCGTAAGTCACGAGGTTTGAGGAGGGAAAAAAACATAATAATGCCACATGTGGCTGCTTTTGGGTGAAAGGTGAAAACCTGAGATATCAAAGTTGAAATTCTGAGACAAAATGTCAAGTTTTTGGGACAAAAAAAAGACAAAATGGTAAGATAAAATGTCAAAATTTTGAGTTAAAAGTCAAAAATTGGAGATACAAAAAAGAAAGTCAAAATTATAAGATAAGTGGTCAATAATTTAGGATAAAAAAGTTTTTAATATGAGATAAATGTCAATAATTTAAGATGAAAAAGTTGAAATTCAGAGACAAAGTGCTGATTTTTTGGGGGATAAAAAAGTCAAAATCATGGGAAAAAAGTCAGAATTATGAGATTAAGAGCCCAATTTGGGATACAAGTCAATAATTTGAGATAAAAAGTCAAAATGATGAGATCGAAGTCACTGCACTTTTCAGTCCAAAGGAAACAAGGAGACTGATGTTAGTCTGCACAGCTTCCCAAAAGACAAGAAAAGAAGGAAGTTGTGGGAAATGGCTTGTGGGCGTAAACAAC
>RPOG01001579.1:0-78136 GCA_008086565.1 Thalassoma bifasciatum
ACTTGTTATACTTAAGTTCATTTTATATTAGGAATTTACCATTGATACTTGAGTACAGTAAATACCAGGTATTTTAAAACTTTTACTCAAGTAATATTGTAAAAGGTGACTTAAGTTCAACCAAAGTCATTTTCTGGTAAAGTTCCTGTACTTTGAATCAAGTATTGTTTCCAAGTACTTTATACAAGACAGCCCACAGATAATACCCTCAAAGCACATAGTGTTGTACAGATCAACTGTGTCTCACCTTACACCTGGACAGGTGAGGCAGGAGGGGGAGGGGGGGGTCTCAGAGTCCATCCAGCAGGTGATGTGTCTGGTAATCAGGTGGAAACTCTTGTCACACCCACAGTTTGGATAAAATAAAGGGGAGCAGTCTGTCGGTGCTTCATTCCTGCAGATATCATCTGTAGTTGTTAGCCGAAGGTTAGCATCACAGAGCTAACAGCGTTTCTGTTCATCCAGGCGATTCATCATGGTTTCACGTCAGCCTTACCCACAGCTCTTCACGGCTCAATACTTCACATCAGCAAGAGAAAATTAATGTTTATCTGCTCCAAACAGAGCCGACAGTAATAGAAACAACATGGAGTAACGCTTTTTGTGCTGACAGGGGGCGCCCTCCTGTGGTGATGTTTGGTAGTGCATCAATTATCACAGACCAGGAGGAATATTAAACCGTTTTAAAGAAACTGTGAGGACTTCCAAAGTGAAAAAGTCTGATATCTGGATATATGCCTGATCATAATCCACAGTTTAAAATGAGATCATTAACGCCTTAAATGGTTATTTCTAAATCTTAATTCTTAGCTTCCAGATCAGGTCGAACTTGACTAGATTGATTGATGGCAAGTCTAAGTCTCTATGACAACGCCAAGCCAGCGGACAAAGTTTAGCAGTAGAATAGAGATCTATGTTTTTTCTTGTTCTTATGTGATTTATTTGTAGTAATAGTGGACACTGAGCTGGACTGTCTGACAGAAAGAACAGAAGGAAGCTTAATAGGAGGGTGATAACGCATGGACTAAAGGCCAAAGCACAAGTGAATGGCTAAAACATGAGCTAAAGGCTAAAGCACTAGGCTGTTTGTGAAAATGTCCATTCCAATCCAAATGTAGAATACATTACCTCATTGCATCGTAAAAAGTTGTCTTCAACAAAGAAATGTAGTGTTTAAAAAAAAAATCCAATCTCCATTCATCTTACAAAACAAATACACGAAACATGACAATTTGTGCTTCTAACAGATTCTCCTCACTGCCACTTTAAACTGTTAAAGCACAAAAAAGATACTATTCTGCTTATTTAAACAAAATAAATCTCTATTTCTGCTACAAAAAAATGAAGGTTTATTCATTTATTCATTAGTTAGTTAGTTATGCTACAGCAAAACAAAAAATCACTGTTGAACAAAAAGAGCCAGGATAAACTGAGGTCAGTTTAAGAGTGGGAAATCACTAACATCAGTGTTTCGAATCAGCAAAATGAGTCAAAAAATAAAAATAAATAGAAAGCATTAGCTTTTATTTAGAGCTGGAGGAAAGAAATTGAATAGGCCCCATCAAAGCAGAATAAATCTTGTAATAAAAGACATCAATAAAGATAACAAAACAGGAATGGAAAAGCTTTGCAGTCTCTTTTCTGCAGATGCAAACTGTCACCAGTCTCAGGTTAGTTGTTGTAACATAATTTTATTTTTGAAGCACCTTTAAAATCATGGTTTACAGAGCAGGTTTTTATGGATGTGTGTGGAATCACTACCCAGTCCTCACTGTTTTAACTTTTAACCCAACACAAACTAACAGGAAGGATGAATACTGAAATCTTTGGTCTATAAAGTGCAAGTGTATCATCGTGTTCAGCCTTCATAAACCTGAGTCAGTCACTTATCAGTGTTGACGTATCTACTCTCCTCGGTACATCACAATGTTTTTATCTGTCTCATGGATCTTGATCTCGTAGAGCAGGTTTGGAGGGAGAACTTTCACCATGTGGTCCCAGATGTAGACTGCTACATTCTCTGTGGTGCTGATATGAGGACATAAAAATAAATTTAAAAAATCACCAGAGTGAATTAAGCACATCTGTGTGACATTCAGTGAAATAAAGACTTACCTGACGACGTTTGAGAAAAACGGGACGTCTTTGTCCAGGTTTTTATGGTCCAGAGGATCCATGATAACTGTCTGCAAGAGCCAGCAAATCAGTGTGACAATGCAATTGTTATTTTTTTAAATCTATTTATACACTTAAACATCCTGACTCTTTACAGCATCAGTCTAGACAAGAAAATCTTAATGCACCAAAACAGCCTGAAAATAGTCTGTCAGAGCTGCTCTCACCTCAATGCATCTCTTCAGGTCAGTTAAGTTCATCACCATCCCTGTGAGAGGATCAATCTGTGGAACCAGATAGGACCAGGGTTAATCATGCTGAATGTTTCTGTCTGCCATATAAATACACCCTCTGTATGATACACTGACCTGATGTATTTACACACAACAACCTCAGATACAGTCTCAGAATCCTGACCTTTAATCCAAGAGGCTACATGTAAGAAAAAATCAGGTTGATGCTCACCTTTCCACGTACCGTGACCTCAGCTGTGGACAGAAACAAACGATCACCATCGTTTTATGCTGCATGTAATGTGTAAAGTGTATTCACAAGGTGGATCAAAGAGACAGACCTTTGTAGTTGTGTCCATGTCCGTTGGGGTTATTGCATTTCCCAAAAACCCGTCTGTTCTCCTCGTCACTCAGATGAACACTGAAACAGGGTCAGGTGAGATCAAACATGTTGCACAGGTTGTCTAATAATGTTTGAGAAGAAAGATTTCACAAGTTAAACATGGACACTGTGCCAGGGGTTCATTTACACATGTTGCCTTCAGGTACACCCAGAGGATGTTGGGGAAAAGGAGCAAATGAGTGAAGCAAACGCTCAATAACTCTACAACTTTTTGTCAAGTGATAAATAGGATTATTTTTATTAAAAGAGGGATTTCTTTCTCATGTTTAAATCTGATGAATTTGTCATTTTTTCACAGCTTTTGAGTGATTCTCTGAATTTGGTGTACAGTAGGTTCTCTAGTTACTGAAAAATATTACACAAAAAGTATTTCCTGACACTGCATCTGATGAATGGCTATTTGAAACCTCTGAGAAAATATGTTTTCCAACTTTAGTTATAAAATCCCAAACATTGTTAGGAATTTCTCTTTCACTGAGCTTGTTTTAAATTCAGCCCCATGATCGGAAAATTTGGCTCCTGTTAGAGTGTATTTCTAAAACATATTTGTGCTGATTCTTCCACTACCTTGGTTATCACCTGTCCCGTGTCTAAAACAACTTATTGTGGGTATACCTGATTTGATCCTAAGTAATAATAATTTTACAATCAAGCAGAATGTGGCAACTTAATGTACAAGTGGCCTTCACAAGTCATGAGCATATGCATGGACATAAACATTAGATAGGACTTTTTTGTAGTTTCCACTTCTTCTCGGAACTTTGCATACAGGTTAACTAACACTTATCTTACATTTGAGAAGACATTCTTTTGAGGATTTCTATTTGTAAGGGCTCATTGTGCACCTCTATTCCAGACATCTGTGTCCATATCAACTCTCTTATATTTGCTCATGCTTTTCTGCTAATGCATTCCGTGCTTTAACCCTGTGGTGCATAGTGGTCACTACAGTGGACACCTATTTAAATGTTATTTACTCCTAAATTCAATGGTACATGTGGTGGAAATTTATATTAGCCTGTCTCAGGATATTTTTATTCTACTTAGGGCCTGAAAAATGTTTGCAATTTTGTTTTCAAACAGACACACACACACATATATATATATATATATATATATATATATATATATTTTTTTTTTATTATAGACAAACATTTGAGGGTGAAAAAGCTTATAAACCATAAATTATTCAGAGTTAAAATGGATGAAAGAGACTTAAAATGTTTTGCAGAGCATTGAAAAAAGATTATCCGCGAAATTACAAAAAAAAAAAAAAAAAAAAAAAAAAAAAAAGAAAAAGAAGAGGAAGTCAAACAAAGAAAAGTCATAGTAACATTAAGTTCACAAAAAATCCTGACACTGATTTTCATAATTCATGCATCACAGGGTTAAACTTATGTGTTAAATGCCCTAAACTTGTCCCGTTAGGATTCGTTCTCTCTGGTCCGAGCGCACGTGAAAGCAGCACGGAGCTTGTGTAATGTGGATAATATTCATTGAACTACAAATCCCACAACAATAAGGCTTCAGCCACAGGTGGTGTTTATTTTTAGTGCGCAAGCTAAACACACACTAACGCCTCAGATACACGGAGAAAGAAGTGGAGTGTATCTGTGATAATTTGAAGCCTTTCTCTTCATCACCTCTTCTTCCTCATTCTCTCTCTCCGTTTTCACAGACTGTTACAGACCACAAGACACCGACAACAGCCTCAGCGCTGCAGACTTCCACCAACACACACCATGGTATAAACTAACGGAGGAAAAGCTGTTTCCGGTGTAAGCAGGCATGAAAACAAACAGGGATCTGTTTTTAGCGGCGGAGGAGGACTACCTGTGGAGCCGGTGACACGCGCTGAAGCTCTGCACGCGGGTGATGTATCCGATCCGCTCCGCCATGACCTGCACCTGTAGAGAGGACCGGAGGATACCTTACAGCTAAGAGGAGGGAGAGGGAGAGAGGAGTGTGAGTGAGGGAGGAAAAGAAAGGGGGATGAAATCTGCTGATAAGGCTCAGCCCCCCCTGACTCACGCTCCTCGCTGATTGGCTGAGATCAGGGCGTAAAGAGACTCACATGGTCCTGATTCAGACCACAGCCTGCGGGGCATCAGGGTCAGTCACTGGGACCTGGACCTGAAGGTAAACTCTGTTTCACCATGTATTCTCTGTTCTTTAGTCTGTGTGCTCTCAGCAGTGAGTTAGTGACAGAGGAGGAAAAAGAGATGGGCTCTGTCTGGAGGCTGTGAGGTGTTCAGGAGGAGATGTACACCCTTAAACTACCATCTTTTCAACAGGAAATCATCTGTCAGAGAGTCACTCATGTTACCCTGTTTTATATCTGTCTTGTATTGTGAGGCTTAAATGTTCCATGCCAGTTATAAAAAGATTTTCCAGGTCACACCTCAATATATGGTATCATTTGATTGGTTTAAGAAGTGAAAAGTTAGCCACTGTTAAAGTGACTGTGAGAGAATCCATATGAAGTAGATTGCAGCGACTTTCTTCATCCAGCGGAATTACGCAAACTATCCTAATGTATTTGTTTTGAAAGTGAAAGTGCAAGTACATCAGATCTTCCTTTTAACATTAGTTTTTGTTGTTTGAAACAACTTTTTTGTGAACCAGATAATATATTTATCAACAGTTATGTGGGACTGTTGTTTGAAACTTGACAACAAACAAACTTTGTGAGTGTTTAGTGTAGTTTAGTAGCCAGCTACATAAAGCACCACTCAGAGCCTGGTACTATGAAACATATCAGTAGTGTGTAATGCTAGTGAATACTGGTTATGTCCTACCAGTGCTCATCTACAAAGCAGAGCACACATAACATCACTTTTCATTGTGTTGATGATATCATTTTTAGGAAAATCACTGCAGCATGTGAGTGCATGTTTAGTTTTCTTTTGTCTCTTTTCTGTCAGACTGTCCAGATTCTGTTTTCATCATTACTACAAAATAAATCACAGACGTCGTTTTCAGGGGAGAAAAACACTGATCCCTCTTCTCACTGCTAAACATCAGCCAGCGTGGCGCTGTCATGGAGATTTTGCCTCGCTGCAAATCAATTGGGTCCTCGACTCGACTGGGAAACTAAGACATGGTATTTAGAAATAACCTATTTTAGCACTAATAATCTCATTTTAAGTTGTAGATTATGATCAGGCATATGACTAGAAATGAGACCATAGCAAAATCACTTAGAGAGACCTCACAATCCCTTTAACCCAGAACAAGAAGCAGAGGTAACCTTTTAGGTGTTTATTTTTTACACGTACACTGAAGTGTAAAAACAAGAAGAGCAAATGTTTACAGACACATCTGAGCCTCATAAGAATAGAAAAACATGAAAAACCAGCTGCACACAGAGCTTCATTCAGTCAGACAACAAATACACTGTATTCATATATATTCACATTAATGCAGAGTCATGTGGGTATTCATAACACAGATGTTACAAACATGTTACACTGGAACTGTTTAACTAACTTTATGTTTATACTGTGAAAGTGCATGAAGAAAGGATGATTCACAGGGCCTAAAGTGGACAATCTGTGACTTAGTTTTTGACAGCAAACGTTCTGATCTTGATAACAGTCAATCTGGTTCATGTATCAGCTGACAAGATAAAGTGTATATTTGCAAAATTTTCAAATACATTCGGGTGGGTCGACCTGAAGTGACACAACTCTTATATTGTTACAATTTTTACATGATTAAAGTTCCTTCACATCACTAGTGTAACACATCATTACACAATGACTTAAAATATACTTGTGTGATGTGGAATAATCCTCAGATGAATCAACCTGCCTCTGGGAAATTAATTGTTTATGGCCCTCTGTTGACTTCTCCACAAATACTGACGCCTCATCCCAAGCTGCAGTTAGTATCTACAACAAATTCTGTGCGGCTGCCTGAAAAATCCCTCAAACAGGGAGCTGAATCCTCTTGGAAATATTTGCCATCCTGGATAAATAGAGTTGACCCCGTGCGGCAAGCTTGAGCGAGAGTCATCAAAAACTGTGAACATATCTTTCAGCTTAATCTAACTCATCTCTTCTTCATTACTCACAGACATAAACAAAGGAAGACCTCTTCCTGCACAGGGTCAGGAGATATTTACAGCTCACACTCAGGCTGATAGTTCTCTGTAGGACCAGGCACACAAACACTAAAACAGATTAAAGCAGGTTTGAATGCAACGTTGTATGGTACAGAACAGTCTTTGGACCATTATCAGTTGTCTTGTGATGATATACATGATACAAAAATGTTCTGTCATCTCAGACTCCGGCCCAGACTTCCTCTTTCGTACGCTGCGTGTTGAACAGTCTGATCAACACTCAGAGAAACCACTGTGTGTTTGGCTCATAGAGAAGATAAACTCGCTCTATCTCGAGAATAAACTCCATCATGTCTGAGTTCACCCCATCGCCCAGAGGAGCTCACCCTCATCTGTTTGTGGTGAGTCTAACACATGAGCAGCAGACTCAGAGCACATTAACCCCGCTCCGTCAGAAATCCAGTTTATAGGAGTCAGAGGAGTTTTTCCCTCCAGATGTGTTTCAGTGTGTACCTGTCTGTGTCAGGGAAACTCAGAGGATCAGAACTGGCTCTCCTCTAGGATCTCCTCCATGGTCTCTCCGAGCGTTATCTCTCCGTCGCTGCTCGACAGACTCTTTCTGGTGAGAAAGTCCAGTCCTGCTGTGTCGCTGCCCTTCAGCCCCTGACCTTTGACCTCTCTGGGCCCCTGCCCCCCTCCTCCTCCTCCATGCACAGCCACCTGGAGCAGGTGAGGGTGCGTAACGGAGGTGCCGCCCTCGTCATAGGAGCAGTTCTGGTGGTGCGTTCGGGTGCATTTCCACAGCTGTTTGAAGGGGATGCTACAGAAGCAGCTCCCAACCTGGAAGTGGTTTGTGAAGAGGAAGAGCTGCCAACGCTTCTTCAGCTCGGCCTGGACCTGACCCCAGAAAGACCCCCATAGACCAGCATGTGTTAGTACAGTATTTCCTGACAGCCTGGACTTCATCACTGACACGCTGCTGTCACTGAACATACCTCTCCGTTAGCGAAGCAGTAGAGCACAGCCACAAGAAATCCCTGAAACAGCAAACAGAAACACTGTGATCAAACAGGATGCTGTGTTTTACTCTCAGATTTTCCTCCTTTGGCCTCTCAGGTGTCACCTGGAAGGAGCTGAGCGTTAGGTTGATGAAGTTTCGGGCGTAGCGGCTGCTGCCCTCTATACACTCATCAATCAGCACGGTGAAGACCACCTCGTGGATCCCCAGTAGAGGAATCAGGACCAGCGTGGCCCGGGCCAGACTGAGGGACAGAGACGCACTTAGAGATCCTTCATTAATCTATAATTATCAACTCTCTAAGGTGTTTTCAGCTTTAAACCAGAGATCAACTTCCTGTGTAAAGACGTACCTGTACCTGTAGTCAGTGAATTTGACCTGATCTGCTTTGAGTTTGGACAGAAGCAGCATCAGGATCTTTATGAAGATGATGAAAATAACCTGGAACACAAATTAAAGTTCACAATATGGGTCATTGATAGACAAGACTTCTGAATAGACAATTCTTAAAACACTAAAAATAAGGATTTTTATTTAGCTGTCGTTCAAATGTTTAGAATTTAGTGTACACATGTATTAATGTGTACAAAAAAATCTGGTTAAGAGATTTAAGTGTTTCTAAAATTGAATTAAAAGGACAGCCTTGAAAAAAAGTCAACTGGGGTGACCGAAATTTGTCTCTAAATGAGTATATTTCTTTCACATTACTAAAAGTTCAACAAGTATTAGTAATTAGATAAACAGTTTAAGAAAGACAGGCACATAGAGGTGCAGATAAAACTTATTATTCACAGATTTTTGGCTGTCCCGACACATGATACCCAAAAGTGGCTTGTACATAAACCTTCCAGGTGTTTCATTGAGTTTTTGTGAGAGTTGTTTTTTCTTGATGGTCTCCCCAGATGATATTTCATATAATGAACATATTTGGACAACATTTGTTTGGATATTATGATGGAAATATAAGTGAAAATGCATTATAATTTTGTCAGTTATTGCAAAACATGTTGGAAATAATGTCAAATAGGGCAATGGATATATTTAAATTGATTTAAAGTGATTTCAAACTGGTTCAGTAGGTCATAAAAAGTAAGCATCAACACATCTGCAGATATCTGAAGACTCTGAATGAACTAAAATATGTTAGTAAAACCTGCAAGATATTACATTAAGCTTTTTCTGTCTCCAAGGGACTCAGTTGACTTAAGTGAAACATTAGCGATTGATCATGCCCCTGACTCTTCCTCTAAAACATTTCAGCATCTTGTGTCTTCATGAGACAGTGAGCGTGAAATCAGAAACATCTGCAGACTCATGTGAGCGTCAGTAAGATAATATAGACTCGTTCTGTGACTCACGAGCACGGACAAATTGATTGGTCCTCTGAGGATCCACCAGAACCATCGGTTCACTACCGACCAGCATCTGAGGAGAAGGTCATGAAGTCAGAGGGAGCAAAGCGTGTTAATTCTTCGACGTGGAGCTTTAAAGAAAGACTCACTCTGTGTTCTCGTACAAAATCTTCACCACGGTCCATGGAGTCACGAAGAGGACAGGAGTGCCTGACAGAAACAAGAGTTTAAAATGCTTAGACATGGAGCTGTTATTCTGCAGAGTTTAGATGTTAAATCATTTCACTATGCTAAAACTAAGCACCATGAAAGCTGTAACTTTCTCCTTGTTAAAAAGTCAAACAGTAAAGGTCGTCCTCAGCTCACCCCATCCCAGCAGCATGTACTTCTTCAGCAGACATCTCTTGGTCAGCACCGCAGTGAAGAGCAGCGTGTGCAGGAACACCGCCTCCACCAGGAGCCAGAAGTAGTTACAGGCCACAAAGTACTCCATGCACACCCTGGAGAGCTTACACATTATTGATATCTGTGAGAGAAATGTGAGGTTAGAGTCTCAGGGAGAGTAGTTCTGTCCACAGAGTCCATGTGAACTCTGACTCACTGCAGAGGAGGGGTAGGAGCTCCAGCCCGGGTCGTCTCGCGGCAGCTTGGTGTACATGATGTAAAAGATGATCTCTTTGGAGATGACAGCTGCAGCTCTTAGGATGAACGACAGGAACAGATTCATGTGGATGTAGTTCCTGGTGCAGTGCAGCTTCCTGGTAACAGATACAGAATCAGTCAGTATCGATCTGAAGTGTTTGAAGGATCCTGTTTCATCAAGGATCTGTGTTTGAACATCTTCATGATGATGTTTCTGGTTTTATTATCTTATTAACGGAGACTGATCTTCATCACTGCCAGTAAACATCTTTAATCTTCCTCATCTTCACTCTGACACGAGAACTCATCACCGGGACAGTAGAAGACAATAAATCAGCCCCGTCTCTGATCGATCCTCCACTAGGATGAGTCATGGAGACTTCAACATGACAAGTGTACGAGTAGCACACTTTATCAGAGATGTTATTTGGGGTTTTTTTGTTTTTTATTAAACTCTTTGGATTCTGAACATGCTTGGTTATGAGAATCTGCAGCAGAATAAACAAAGGTAACTTATGATAAGTCAAAAAAACAACTCTCAGCTGAATTTTCTCAGCTTGAGTATAAAAACCTCTGCTCACTGACCTCAGCATGCCCATCAGCAGCACAGCCACAGAAAGCGAAGACAGAGACAAAGAGTAACCAATCACAGAGATGAGTCTGAGCACCGTCTGTCGATGCATCTCGTCCTCCTGTAAACACACACACACGCACACGCACACACACAGCAGAAGTCAAACTCTGATCACGCTCACACACCATCTCCAGACCACCGTGTTCATTTCTCCCTCTTCTCTTTACCTCGTCTTTAAAATGATGCTCCTCTTTACACTCTTCGTCGTCCCTCCAGATGTCAGGTGAATTCTCCTTCCGTTTCCAGCTCCCATCTTCCAAACACTCCATGTAAGCTCTCCTCGAGACGTCTGCAGGTTAAACAAAGGTTCATCAGAGCCTGTGGACTGATCAGAAGACTGTGTTTTAAGGAGGTCATGTGTGAGGTCATCATTTCTGGATTCCCTAACTGGTTCAGGAAAGGATTGAAGCAGCAGGGGTGTGTGTCTGTGTTTGTGTGTTGTGGTTATCCTTATAGACTGAACATACTTTGTGTTTTTGTGTCAGAACTGTCGCTCATCCAGGGGAGGTAAGGCGGGCAGGGCACGGACACTTTTCCAGGTTGAGAGTGAGGCCAACATACGAACATGTCAAACAATCCTTTACAGAAGACCCCTGTAAAAACAACCATAGTAAAACTGTTAGAGAAACAGTCAGGATGTTCAAAATGAAAACCCTTTTCATCAGGGGGCTCACCGCTCTGAGACGACACGCTCGCCGTCAGACTTCTGTTACAGTTCTCTAAATACTCAGTCCTCTTGGCGATCAGAGACTCCAGCACGAAGCATGTGGCCTGCAGGGGGGAAAACAGGGATGGTTGAGACCAAAAAAGGTTGAAAAATGTTTAAATCATCATACAAAGAAGAAGTAATTTGATTCCTCCATTAAACACTTTTGAAAAATCAGCATCCTTCAAGAAAGAGTTAGGTTGCTTTTAAGCTGCAGAGATATTTGAGGTTAAAGTATTTTTATTATTGTAGTATAAACAAATGTGATAAAGTCCAGATCCTTGATTGTTTGTTTGCTTGTTTTTTAAAGAAACCACTAAAAAGAAATAGTTTTCCAACAGAGTGCTCATTAGTAATTTCACTGTTAGTAAACCTGTCCATCAGAGCTGCCAGCATTTGGACATTTTCACAGTTTCCAATACGGCCCTTTTGGGGAAAAGTTAAGACACCCCTGATGTAGCGAAATAGAGGATGCATTACTTCTGTTTGCCCTCTTGATGGCAGTGTTAAGCAAGGACTATCATCTATCAGAAACATGGATGATAATGTTTCTATTCAATGCTGTCAGTCACCAACAAGCACAAACTCCTCAAAATCACTCAGTTGGCATCAAAAATAATCCCCAAACCAAACATCTCAGAGCTCAACAACAAAGCAACAGTTTGATTGGTCCGATCAGTAGTTTCGGACCCTGAACACCCCTTCATAACTTCTTCCAGCTCCTTCCCTCTGGACGCATATACAGAACTCTAAAATACAACAGGGTTCTCTTTCATAGGAGTTTTGTTTCTTCATCCATTGCAATCCTCAACAAGCTAGCTCACTGAACTATTTTCCACATTTATGTTACTGTCTTTGTGGGGTTTTTATTGTCTTCTGTGTTGCTCATGTTCAATGTACAGGTGGTGATGCCAGCTTGATTGTCTGTGAAAACAAATTTCCTTTTTGGACAATAAAGAATTATCTATCTATCTATATATACACACACACACACAACAAGCACCCACGCACGCACACACACACAGATATAGACAAAGGTAATATTTTTACCCCTTTGATAACAGCACTGTTTCAGACACATATCAGACACGGATGACCTCTTGTCACAATCACACTCCTCACCCTCATCCTCTTATCTTTTAGAGACCCTGGTGAAGCTGAGACTCTAAGGTGTGTGTCCGTGCACCTTCATCACGAGCTGTTCCATTTGTATTTCTTCAAACATTTTTTTTTCTAACTCTAAATCTGCAAAATGAAATAAATGTTTGAAATCTTCTGACAGATTAGAGTGAATTTGCACAAGACTAAATACTTCTCTGCATCGCTCCTTCCTCCTTTAGTGTAACCAACTTAACATGATGTGAAAATACAAATCAATGATTTTAGATTTGCAGCATGATTTGGAGCATGACTCCTGTGAACCAAACTCCTTTAAAATGACTGATTTAAGCTGCTGTGAAATCTGCAGCTTTGTCTCCTCACTAAGTCAAATAAATGCAGGATGATTTTAGTTTAGTTTGTATTTCATCTTTGCTACAAGTCCTTGTGTATCAGATGCCCAAGAGACTGAAGTGTAGTCAACTAAAAGTGCAGACACTGATTCTGAGCATGCATGAACCTGAGTTTACCTGCTGGTTGTAGAGGACGGAGCAGAGCAGTAACAGGAGTGTGAGTCCTGTGTTTGTCCAGGGTTTCTGGAGCCAGTTTGGCAGCAGGATGAACATCATACTGAGTTTACATTGAAATCAGCTGGTCTCTGGATCCCCGGCCTGTCTGCTGCTTCATGTCTAAACCCACACCTGCAGGACCCCTGTGCTCCTGTCTCACCTCCATACACCGGCTCAGCTGGTGGAGGCTCCAGAAAAGAAGGTTCAGACTCTTTGAATGAGCCCAGAGATGGATTTCACTGTGTCTAAAAGTTCCCCTTTTTTACTGCTTTGTAGTTTTTGGTAAATTCAGATCCTAAAATGTTGTACATTCTTTTAGAGATGGAAGAAATCCTTGTCCATCCTGTCCTTGGTTCATGTAGACCTCCGTGCTGAAGCGAGAGATCTTCACCCTCAGAAACCTCCCCCCACGAACGAATGGAGATAAGACCCCGAGGGGAGCGGCTGCATAACTCGACTAACTTTGTTGTCCAGGAAAAATGATCACAGCGGAGAGAGAGAGTGAGGGAGAGAGAAGGAGAGAGATAGAGAAGGAGAGGGAACTAGTTGGTTCTGACACACAAACCACACACAACCACACACCTGTGGAGATGACAGAGTCGTGCCCCCCCACCCCCCACGTCACCTGTTCCTCCGAGCCCCTCCAGGAACTCTGACACTAATGGAGATGTAATGTAAACTCAGAGCAAAGAGGCCAAACAGAAGAGCAGATGGAGACTCTGCAGACGGTACCACGAGGAACTAAATCAGGACTAAACCAGGATCTGGATGAAAACCTTCAACAAAGAGAGAGCTCGTTTAAAAAATTTTTAATTTCAAAGACTGAAACTTTAGGTATTAAAAGGCCTTGAATATGGGGGGTGAGTCAGTGCTTCAGCTCAAACAGGTGCAAAGAGCTAGAAGAAAACATGAAAGGATAAAACATGCAGAGGAAAGACAGAAAGAAGAGGGTTAAGGTTTGAGTCGGAACATAAGTGCAAGATTAAAAGGATTTAAGAATTCAAAGGTTTTTTGTTTTTTTTTGTCAATTTTCTATATATATGAGGACACAGAAAATTCAAAATACTGTTTCTCTCTCTTCCACTTGTACAGACAGAGTACTTAACATAGATTCAAGTATGACAAAGATAAAATTTTTAAATAAGAAAATACAGGGGTGGAAGTAATTAATTACAAATACTCAGATTACTGTGATAAAGTAGTTTTTGGTCAAACTTATACTTTTATGAGTAGATTTTCAAGTCTGTACTTTTACTTGTACTTAAGTAATCATTATACCATGTAACCTACTTAGTTACTTTTAAAAATCGTAGTTGAGTACTGAGTACAATTTTCATCAATATCTAGACCTTTTATCTGATTTTTTGTAGCCAGTAAGGTGATTTGATAGCAAACAAGTCAATGAAAACAAACCAATCAAAATGAGCAAAAAAAACCACTTATTTTACATCTTATCAGTTATTAATGATTATTGATTGTTAGCGTTTTAACTATTAATAAAGCAAAGCACAAAATTTAGAGCCCTATCTGTAGAGTTGACAGTGACATCACCAGTTAAAAAGTTATAATCTGAGTATTTTTTTTTGACAAATACTCTGTACTTTTACTTGAGTATTTTTCTAACACTATTACTTTTACTTGTGATTGAGTAATATTTTAGCAATGTAACAGTTCTTGTACTTAAGTACAGATTTTCAGTACTCTTTCCACCACTAAGAAAATACAGGGGTAATATAGAGAGAACAAGAAAACAACCTATGTACACAGTGCGAGTAGTGTCATGACACCTTAAGATGTAAAAATGTATGATGACAGTAGAGCAAATGATTGTATGGTGCAACAGGTTGAAGAAAAGTATGTTTGTGCAAAAATAGGTTGAGTCCTTCTATATAAAGCGTATGTCACAGTCTAGGGGGGGGGGGGGGTGAAGTTAAGCATCCTGACAGCCTGGTGGAAAATGTATAATAAAATGTGCATGAGAAAAAAATAGGAATAGGAAGGGAAATGCTTTTTCAGTTCCAGCATTTGTATCTGCTCTGGAGCCTCTGCAGTTCAGAAAAGGTCAGTTCATGAGATGGTTTGTGCATTTCTGAATGGTGAGAAATCGGCGACATCACTGACTGTTCAGTTCATGGTGAACATGTGTAACAAACATCTATCTATGACTCATGTCCCATCTATTCAAATGGAGGAGGCTGAGCTTATCACCTATTCTGTAGACAGCCAACAGGGGGAGCTCTGAGTGGTTTGGCTTCACAGTGAGTTTCTGATATGTAAAAATCCTCCATGTGACTGATGAGCCTGTCTTTGTGTTAGCATGTTGTCACATTAAAAAATCAAATTTTTCCACAGATATGAAAAGTGATCCTAAAAATATCTCCTCCTGCTGCTGCTGTGAATACTCTGCATATTTCAGAGTCTAACTCTGTCAGGCTTCTACATATATGGATTCTGTTTGTTCAGTATTTCACAGGCTGACGGTTGTTAGCTCACACCATGACCTCAGCTCATGGCCCTCAGTTTCTCATCTTACAACTCAGATTTATAGAGCCAGGATCTCAAAAACATATTCAACCATCACATCCAGATCCCTACCCTCTTCACGATGGTGTTTGAGCTCTCACCCTCCTCATCCTCTCCATCCTCCTGCAGGCTCCAGCTGAAATAAAGATCCAGCAGACTGACACCCTGAGGACATGTCTGCTTCTTTACTGCCATTGCAATCTCTTTAAATTCAGATGGAATAACTTCAGATGAAATTTCTCTCTCCTCATCCTTTTGTTTTTCATCTTTCATGGTTTATTCAACCATCAGCCTGCTGCACTGAGAGCTCCTCAAACACAGTAATCAACCATTGGCTCTGTGCTCAGGTATAGATTCTGTCACATCTACATTGTAGAGACATCTAACAGCTCATCATCCTAACGACAGCATGGATACAGTTACCCATGATGCATCACTGCGGTCTGCCCCTGACATTCAAACAGATGAGTGTGAGTCTCTTCCGGACTCTTGCTGCATAAATCAATATTTCAATATCTAAATTAAATCAGACTGGACTGATTAGGCTCAATTTGAAGTTTGCAACTCATTATTTAATCAAGTTTTTTAATTATAAGCAAACACTGCAGCTCCAGAGTGCAGCTCTGCCTCTTCTAGCTCAACGTTTTGAATAAACATTAGAAATCTCAGACTGCTTTGCTTCTTCTCCTGACAGCAAATATAACCCAGGTTCAGAAACAGTCAGGACATTGATTTGAAATGCAAATGAAAACAGAATCTGATGGTTTTTAAATGACTGAGGGTCTGTATTTAATTGGAAATACTACATAATGGGCACATCAAATGTCAAAAGCACAAACCTGTGTGTTTTAAAATCTGTCTGCTCATTTTAAATTTGATGAATTCATGCTTTGAACAGTTGTTTCCCTTTGGCTCAACATCAGGCACAAAGCGTGCAAACTGCAGAGCTCAGTGGACATGTTTAATCTTTAAGATCATCATGATAGGTACGATTCTATTTCTGTAACCAGTAGCGGTGTGCAATACTGCAAAACTTGGTTTTTGATTTGATACCAAATAGATATTGGGTCAGTATTGCAGATATTAATACTGATGCTGATATTTTTTACATAGAAAGGCGGGCTTGTCGAGATTAATCAAGAACAACACAACAACCACTAAACTAATGTTTCCTTTCATTAATTTTCATTGAAGGAAAAACAAATTTTTCAACCGGATAAAAATCATGTGCTTTAAGTTTTTCTGCTTTGTTGTAGGAAAATGTACTGTAGTAAAATTAAAGATTATGGACAACAACAACAAGTATTGTTTAGCATTAAAGATCATTTTGATCAAGCCTCTTGCACATACTGGTAAATTAACCATCGCAGAGATATAAAGATATTTAGGGAATCAGCGATAAAATGATAATTTAGGGCAGCAGTGGTGAAAAACTTACATAATAAATTTGTGAAGCACTGTACCTACAACATTTATATCTTTATGTAATTGCATATTTCAAGTTCCAGTCAAATATTGAACTGGTTGAAAAGATAAGTTATTTTACTCTCATAATAGTCTAAATTAAATTAGTTTCTAAGATTAGAACTTGATAGTGAACAGTTAGGCATTGAAAATAACATGAACCAAAGTGGGAGATGACTGAATTATATTTTTATTCTGAAACTTAAGTATCAATCTAATCATGCAAGTATTGATCAATACTAATACCTATGTTGGTATTGAAATATTGATTTTTTTCCATCAATCCCCTACCACTAGTAATCAAAAGTTTCTGGTATAGATCCCTGAGCCTGGTCCAAGTTATTCTGCAGTTTTCAAGGTGTAGCTGGCCTTTCAGTCTGACCTTTAAACATTGAGTAAAAATGCTCATAAAGTTGAAATATGAAGATGTAACATTTTTTTTAGCTTCTCCACCAATCAAACTGACCCCGTTAAAGAAAACGTTACGTCAACTCCTCCTCAGCCCCACACGGCGCCATAAAACACGCAGGAGGAGAGATCAGGAAGGTCAGCCACATTAACATGCCTCCGTTTGTGTGTGAGTGTGTGTTAACACGTGTCAGGTAAACAGCTCTGCAGATGTTTACGCTCCCTCTCCTGCTGATGCCGGGAGGTTGTTTATCACTGAGGACAGGTGTTATTGGAGTTTTAACAGGCTGCTGTGTCGGCCCGTAAACTGTTTGGGAAAGTGATGCCTGCGGGACGGAGCAACGGGTTAGAGGGGGTCAGACTTCTTTCAGCTTAGCAGCACAAACATTTCTCAGTAAAGAGGGGAGCAGGTATAATAAAACTAAGCTCAGATAAAAGCTCAGTCAGCTGCATGCCTCAGTGTTTCTGCAACAGCAGGCAGAGTCTTCATCAGTCCTTTTTATCATCAGGTTCAGAGCACAATAGTAGTATTTACATCCAGGGTGTGATACTTAAAAATACCAAAATGTGAATGCAGCGTAAATAGAGTTTACCCACACACACACACACACACACACACACACACACACACACACAAAGAAGCTCAGTCAAGAATGCTGTAGCCAGTAAAGAGATGAATGAATGAGGGTAAGGTGGTTTGACCGGGAGTAGCAGCAGGTAGAAAACTTCCCTCTCGTATTTTAAAGTTGTGCAAACTGCAGCAAGCGTTAATTTGTACATGTAGCGGAGCATAAACAGCACGTACAGAACATGTGCATGCTTCCTCCCTGTGTTTACATTCCTGGTGAGACAGAGTGATGGTGCAGGGAGTCAAGAGAGGAGAGAGAGGAAATTCAGAGGAGAGAGAAAGAGGGAGGGAGGGTAGGCAGAAAGAGATGGGCTTTCTTTTTGGTTTTAAAACAACCTTTATCCCTCAACCAAAAAGGGAAAAGCATCACATATAACCATGCAATCTCAGCACACTGAGCAAAGATAAAGATAAATGATCAAAAACAAAATAAAAAACTAACAGTTAGTCCTTCATTGCCCCAGAAAGCATCCCTAAAGGCCAACATTTTACTGAGAGGGCCTGTCTTTTTTATGATATAAGTATTCTACTTAGAGCTGGGCATTCAGCACAACTTTTAGCACCCACACTAACTGCACACCCCTGACTCCCAAAGCCTGGTTTTTCCTTGTCAGCCATATGGCTCACTTGGCAGAACTAGGAGTAAAATTTAGTGGGGTGTGCAGTCTTTTCTTTTTGGTGCAGTGCTTCAAGCAAACACAAACAAAAGAAAAGAAAACTACACCCTGAGGACCTATAACCAAGATTTTGAAGCTCAAACAGGACTGTTGGCCGAGGACTGAGGTGAGAGACCTGCAGCAGAGCTCTTGTCACCGTGTCCTAAAGTAAAGCACTCAGTTTCCTCCTTTTCTGTACAGCAGAGGACTCATGCTGGGATCTGAATCTGTGCAGCCCTTTCAACGTTTTTGATACTTTCAGGCTCCTTTACTGGTGCATTTATCCTGGCTGTGGAGTGTGATGCAAACTGTTGACAAAAGAGATGTATTTGAGTTTTCCACTTTTGCCAGAAGTGTTCAAAACTGACAATATGTTATATCTTGTAATGATTACATGTAAAAACACCTGTTTGATTTTATTGTTTTACACTGTGAAGATAGAGGCTCATTTGTTACAATGTGCTGATCGGTAAATCCAACCAAAAAGGAGGGAGAGAAACAGAGAGAGGGAGCGAGAGAGAGATAAAGAAAGGGTCTCTGAGCCGGAAAAACAAACAGGCTGAGGCCGCTCAGAGAGCCCCAAGCTCAGGGCCGCTCATGAACATCCTGTCCACCGTCTGCCTCGGTCAACACCACACAGCTCCAGGCCCTGCATCACTCTGTTGCCAAATAACCAAATTAGAGCCACAGAGAGGTGGAGAGAGCCTGAGGGCCAAGGGGCTGAGAGAAATCACTGATTCCTGCTGGTTTCAGGGAAAAGGAACGTCAAGAGTACAATCAGATTTGAAGAGTTTCTCTGAATCTAGTTTCCTGTTTGATGAGGTTTTCATAATCCACTCAAAACTTACACAAGATCATAAACCACAATTCTCTGTGTATCTCCTTCACTGGAAAAATGAGTAGAATAATAGATGGAAGAAACTAGAAAAGAGGATGGGATTCAATGCCTTTAAATGAAGCACTTTACTCAGGAGAAAACTTTCTGCCATCTCTCTCTTTTTTTGTCTCCACATCCTGCACAGAGTGAAAGTGTTGTTCCATGAAACTGAAGGCTCCACAAACACAGAGATCCCTGACCTGTAGTCATGACAGCAGCTTTCTGTCTCTGACTCATTATCCCAGGCATCAGTAAATAAAAGCTCAGAGAACATGATCTAAAAATACCCTCAGACTGCTGTTGCTCCCTCAGTGACGCTGGCAGCCGTCACGTTTCAGCATCGTGAGAGAGAGTGGACTCTGTGGGATAATATCTCCACATCGGGCCTGTTTTCTCTGCAGCTTCTCCAACACCTACCACCTGAAGGCGCTTTTGATCACAGTCAGACATCACAGCAGCCATTCAGGGGGTTAACTGGCCGCTGACACCAAACTCAACCCTGTAATTCTCTTTCAGCAGCGCCGAGTGTCCTCAGGCTGTGATGAGGGAAAATGAGAGATGAGAGGTGTCTCTAACACTGCCCTCCTCCATCCTCCATCTGCACTTTCTCTCCATCCAAGTCATCTCTGTTCTTCCCTCTCTGACTGCAGTGAGAGGAGGCTCTGAGGAATAAAAAGATGGAACCATCATGTTTAGGATGAGTTATAGTTGTGTAATTCAAATCTGTAGTATTAAAATAGCCTTTTACAAGTAGAGAATACGGAGAGAGAGAGAGAGATAATAGCCCTGTGTTGTGGAGGAGAATGGGTGGAGGAGGGGATGTCAGCCAAAGATTTATCATCCATTTACTTTCTCCCAAACTCCACTCTGCAGCACAGTCTAAACACAGAACACACACTCCTAAATATCCTCTCACGGTCAGTGAACAATAAAAGTTTTCCACCATGACTCTTATCAGCGTGTCGTCCAACATGAAGCCGTTTGTCCTCAAAGAGGAAGTGATGTTATGGTAATGAAGAGCACTAATGATCATTTATTAGCGTTGTATGTGTATTGTAACCAAACATGTTTATCTCTCTGGGTGGTTTACTCTAAGGAGAAGCTGTGGACATGTTTATTTGCACAGAAGATAAGCAGGACATGTTGAAGCAGGTGAAGTTTGGATAAGATGTTCCAGTGATGTAACACAAATGCTCAGCATGCTTTTACTCTGAAAACCCTCACTGTCAACAGAGAATCAATCAGCAAGTTCATATTAATGATGCCCTCTGATTCCACAGGGGTGAATCTTAGCTTTTAGAGATGGTTCTGTTCTTTCTATCAGAGAATGAGCAGATCAGTGGTATAAGGAGATTAAAGCTGTGAATACACTCTACAGACCTGCACAATCAGTCTGCAACAAGTTTTAACTGATTACATCTGGTTAAGAAGAAAACTCAAACTCAGGATTTTCTCCTTAAAGTTTAAGCAGTTCAAGCAGCTATAAAACTGAAGACACAAAGACATGCACTTTACTTTCTCTTGAACGATTTAATGCAATTCACATGTTGGACATCTCCTAATGTACCACGGTCACTATGGAAAACAGCACTAGCTTGATGCTAACGTATATGGGAATTACATTGATATGCTAGAGGTTAGCATATATCAATACAATTTTGGTTTTGAAATATTTTAACTTAAATCGCAGAACCACATCAAAATGACTCTTTTTCAACATTACTGAAACATCTAATTGTGAAAATAATTGCAGGCAAATGTTTCCCAATAAAAAAAAAAAAGTTATATGCAGGTTCATGGCTGACTTCAGCACAACTACGGCAAGCTCAAGGTTCCAAAATACTCAAAGCATAGCTAGGTGGCCTACTTCATTCAATAAAACAATACAATACATCAATGTCAAATGACATGCAATTATTATTATTTTTTTTTTAATTATTTCTTCACATCCAGAGATCTTGGATCCAGAGATCTCGGATCCAGTGATCACGTGCAACAGTTTTTACCTCTATAAATACTATTAAATTACGCCTAGATATATCCAGATTCATTGACCAACTTCATTAAGTCAATGAAACGGTGACAGAAAACTCGTAAAGCTTCTTTTTGTGCACCGAAAACTTAAAGGAGGACTTGATAAAGGAATCAATGAAGAATCAGATTGATCAGCATAATCAATAAAGGCATTGGTATCAATAAAATCCTATCAATTCCCATTCCAAGTTATGTAAGATTATTTTGCTCTGATGGAGTGAGTGGGGTCTAATGTCAGCAATTATCATATATCTAAGCACCTTCACATCATATATCAGAGAGACTCCTGCTAACCGTGCACTAACAGAAGTAACAACCAGGTGAAAGTCTTTGTTTCAGCTGAATGCAGCAGGATCATGTTGCCTCTGTCAGCTGTTCAGTCTGATTTCATGTTACCTGGTGTTCAACCGGCTCGGTGGATCAGACTTAACAGGAAATGAACAGAAGTTTACAGGTATCAGGGTTAAACAACGAGTCAGGAACAGCTGGAATCATCTGTCTCTCCATCAGTTTGCATGTGTGTCTTTCTGTGTGACGAGGTGTAAATCTCACTTGGTGTTTCTACTCTTTGGAAACTACTCATTCTGGGGTTTACGTAACATGATCATGATGGAGAAGTGGGATTAGTTTGTTTCTCTTAAAGTCAACAGAAGTTTCTCTCCAAAGGTCGTGTCCTCCTCTCCTCAGCTGTTAGCTCCAAGAAAGAGAAGAGCTGAATGAGTCCGACAAGGTTTTAGATACCTCTGAAACTACCTGCAGGACCAGTCACTACAGCAGAAACTGTTTGATTGTCATAGAAGTAAATGAACCGTACACTGATTTACAGCCTTTTTTCTGGGGTGCATGTGTTATCTGTGTGGTAAACTCTTACTCAGCCTTTGGAGATGGATTTAAGACTCAGAGAAAAAGCTCTGGTGGAAAAAATGTTGATATAGATCAACACATCCTGTATCCCTCCACATTTCTCTAGATTTGAATTCCTCAATATAAACACCATTAATCCTCTTTCTGTTTCAGGGCTCAGCTCCAAACTCCGCCGTGCTGCGCCGCTCCTCTCTTTCCCTGTCCTGACCAGATTTGGACACAAGTGTCTTGTCCTCAGGAACAGGAAGATTTCTCCCTTCCTTCTTCCCTTCTTCTTCTCAATCTTTTTCTCCTTGTCTAACTCTTCAATTTGTCCCAGAACGTGACCCCGACCACATGACAAAGGACGTGTCTCTTCGCAGGAATCCTCCACTTCGATGAGGGCGGGGTCTGCTCCAGCTGACTCCATCTTTTCTCAGAAGGATTACAGATCAGTCAAGGATCCTTTCCCATTACATAACCTCAGTTTTCCCCCCTAAAGAGGAAGGAGATAAGGTCCCACGCCAGTAAAGACGATGTGCAGACCTGTAATAGAGTCAGGGGCCGTAATTTCACCCTGTTAACACGCCCACGACATGCCAACAACAAGCTGTCTGTCTGTTCTTGGGGACCTGTTTGTTTCTCATGTTGCTCCTGACATATTTCAAAGTCAAACTTCTGTTGGGATGTGAAGTTGATTCTCCCCCCACAGTGTCAGTTAAAGGTCAAACAGGCTGCTCTTATCACTCCATTGAGCTTCCAAACTCCCAAACATACAAGGAGCTGCGGCGCCATCTACTGACAGGAGATGTAAAACCAATAATCTGTGGTAGAGCTGTTCTTTTAAAGAGTATGTGTCCTGCAGGGGGCAGTGTTGTACCTGTGCTCTGGAGTCCAAACAAACTCGGGGGGGGGGTATGAGTGTGTGTGGGTGTGTGTGTGTGTGTGTGTGTTTTGGATTGATGGCTCTTTAACTGTCACTTCTGTAAACGTATAGAAATAACAGCCTCCTCTTCCTCCTCTCTGTCCTTCACTCCAACACTTGATTACGTCTTAATTATCCGTCTTAATGACTCATTAAAGTTTGATTCGCAGAGTTGGCTCATCCAAAGTCATCAGTGACACACGCTGTGAGTTTACTGGAGATGCAGCGTTGCCTCCTTCTTATATTGTGCTCATCACAATCAACCGCAGAATCTCCTGAGTGTTTCTGAGAACAGAGCACGGAAGTCAGGGCCGAGACGTTCAGCAGGGAGGAGGAGGAGGAGGAGAAACAGAGTGAAAGCAAACAGAGTGTGGGCTGACAAAGAGACTGTAGCCTGAGACAGAATGCATCTGATGAAAGGTCAAAGGTCACGTTGAATAAACCTGGTTCAGGTCAGACGTGTGCGGCATGCGTCTCTGAGGTGTAATGACTTGATCTCAGGGTGAATGCTGGGTAATGAGATGAGAAGACAGGCAACAGAGAGGTGCAGTTGAGGCAGCTGTAAATATGACTGCACAGAAAGAGAAGATGGAAGCTTCACTCTCTGTGTTGACTCAGTTTGTCATGTAAAGCAAAAACTGATCCATGCTCAGACACTAAGACTTTGACTGAAGGACGCTGACCTGCAGCAGAACCACCGTCACGACTCTGGTTTCTGCAGTGATGCGACCACTCTGGCTGATGTCTCCACTGATTTAGTGTTTAAGGCTGATTCCAGCATAGACTTCATGCAGTTTCTCCTTGACTTTGACCTCAGCTCAGCTTTCAGTAAACTACAACCTCAGCTGTCAGTGATTTACAGTTTGTTTCCTTAGTTGTATTCATCAGTGTTGTAGTGCTGGATTTGTGACTTGGACTCAGACTTGAGCTCTGGATGTATGAGGAATAGAAGGACTCAGACTTACTTATTGATGGATGCTTTGTTAATTTTAATTTATCAGTCTTCTGGTAAAAGGTCTGGATAACAGAGCAGTTCCCAGGCTACAGCTGGAACATGTGTTTGTTTAGCTGCATGGACATTAAGGTGCTGTCTTGTCCAGCAACAGTGTGGCAAGATGTCAAAGTAGGTGCCACAGGTTGTGCATCTTGTTTTTGCAGATTTTACTGCTAACACTGGCACAAGCAGAGTAACATGTTCACTAAGTGAAAACAAACATTGAAAAGAAGACAGGTAGATTTTTATCTCCAACCAGAAAAACAAGACGATGGGTATTGTGGTGTTGTAAAACTTGCAAGGGACTGAATGTTACCATCTATGGCTTTATTTCGGTGCGAAAACCATAGACTGTATAAAACATGAACATAGTCTCTGCTACGTCACCCGTCTGTTACTGCAGCACTGTTTTGAAGCAAAACGGCGGGCGCAGTCATATAGGAATTGGGACAAGTGACGAGTGCCCACACTCACAGCTATTGGGCACTTGTCAGTCACGTGATCTGAGCTGTGGCTCTGATTGGGCAAGCTCTCGATCCTAATATCTTCCAAACGGCTGAGTGAGAAAAAAATTCACTCCCCTCACTGTGTCTGCTGTTAGCGAAATTAGCGATTCCAGACGGGAGACAGAGTTTGTACCAGGCTTTAAATACGCTAATTTCAGCTCTGAAAACAGCTTTTTTTGCGTTAGTGTGTACATGACTTCCGGTACTTCTGGAGCCAGCCTCAAGCGGTCACACAAGGAACAGCAGCTTTTTAGCACTTCTGTGTTGTCTCATTTTTTCAGACCAGAGGTTGCCGCTCAGAGAAAACCCATAATCGGCATGCAAAGAAAACACTTTTAGCATGCTTTCAGAATTGGTAGACACGCTCACACGCTGGCAGTCATACTTGGTGAACAAAGCAGGATACTTAGAGTTCCACTAGGTGAGTTTTCTGTGTACTGCTGTGGACTTTTCTAGGACTTGGACTTTCAGCTCTGAAGACTCGAGTCCTGAATTGGATTCGAGCTGTGATGCCTCGATTACAACACTGATATTCACACTGTCCCCCATCTTTAATGCTCTTTCTAATAATGTAAACTCAGAAACATAAAATGCAAAATTCTGCAACAACTTAAGTGCAGTGAAATTTAAAAAGTTTGCTGTAAAGAAACAATAGAAAACAGGCGGCAAACACTGTACAACCCCCTGTCTGCAGACATCCTGAGGCTGCAGGGACAGAGCCTTGGCCCAGGTGTCTAGAGATCCTGATCTCTGATGTACACTGTCCTCTGTCTTTGTCCTTTTATCGCCAACATGTTCAGAGATAAATCCAGGTTCCCTCTGTGTGCTTTAAAATGCGGATTAAAATTCAAAACCTGAGCCAAAAACAAGCAGAGGCCTTGAAGCAAAGGTTACGATGCCTCAGACTGTGAGATGTACAAGTTTTACTTCAAGCTGAGGAGGAGAATCAAAGTAAAGGGCAACACTTCAAAACAGAACAAACATGAAAGAAAGAGAAAGTAGGTGGGTAATCCTGAATTTTAACCTGCATTTAGAATAAAAAACTCTCCTGTGTCCTCACTTTATGGACATCTGTAGTTATACATTTTGTGCTGAATCTTATTTTCACCTCTATAAAGCTCACACACTGGTGTAAGACACTGTTCAAGTGATTTTCAGACTGTGGAGCCAAATAACATGAACAGACCCAGAGCTGAAGTCTGACTGAAACACTCTGTAGTTAAACTCAGCAGAGATGTATAGATGTACAGATGGAGCCATATTACAGACAAATGAAGAGAATAAATCCTGTCACTCATTCATTTCCTGTCTGTGAACTTGTCCCCTCCTCCTCCTCCATCAGCCCTTCAATCAGCACGCACAATTAGCCGGGCAGGAATCAGAGCACATTGTGCTGCAGGAGACATCATCACAGACCTCTGACTCACTCAGCTGGAAAATAGGTCATTCATTTATTCAACTGCCAGCATCTTGGTATACAAAGCCGTAAATATCATTCCTCATCTCCATAAATGCCTGATGTCACAGAGGCTATGAATAAAACACCAGCAGAGTGAAATGTCTCCACACGGGGAGGTGATTGATATCAGAGCTGTAGTGTTTCCTTCAACAGGTTTAAACAGAGAAGCTGAATCACACACACGCCACTGACTCCTCTACTCCTGTTTGGATCATTAGATCAGAGTGTTAGACTGATGCTGTGTGTGTGTGTGTGTGTGTGTGTGTGTGTGTGTGTGTGTGAATCAGCCTGATGCTCAAGAAATACATTTCCTCATAACTATGAAGCAGACTCCAGATTACTTTATCAATTATGAATTTCCTCTTTATAGATGTCGTCTCTGAGCATCCTCAACACTATCTCTAATTATCACAACATAGCAGCAGGCACCTCCTTCTCAGAGCTCCTCTCTCTCTCTCAGTTTCTCTCCAGGGTTCAGGTCCTTGCTGATAAAACTGTCCTCAGCTCAGAGATAAACACAAACAGGTGAAATGCTTCGGTCTGCTCGACTCTGGGCTCTTATCTGAAGCACTGAGAGTCACTGAGGAGGGAAGTTCACCACACGGATACTTTGAGTCTACACCGATCACAGAGTTCAGTTTTTACTGTAAAGCTGTTCACATCACTCACAGTTTCAATGAGACGGGCAAAATTACTTTATTCTGGAGTAGTTTTCTTCTTTTAGGGCATTTTCAAGATTTGATATCAGCTTGGTTACAGCACAGCTCAGACATATCCTTCTTTTTGGTGGTAAAATTATGCCTGGGGGTGGGGGGGGTGGTAGTATTATGAAATTCCCTAGATTGTCGCATCACCGTGTTCAAAGTCACATTAGAGCTAAAAAGAAAAAAAAATAGTAAATAGGTCAATTTTTTTAAATATCAAAGTCAAAATCTGGATTAATTGTAAAAAAAAAAAAAGAAATAAGAAATAAAATCAAATTTTGAGCAGAAAAGAAACTAATGGGAGAAAAAGTCAAATGTTGATATAAATAGTCAACATTATGAGAGATACATGTTAAAATTCTGAAAAGAAAAGTTGATATTTTGGGCTAAAAAAAAGTCAAAATTCCAAGAAAAAGTTGAGATTTATAACTTAAAAAGTCAAAATTATAGTAAAAAAAAAAGTCAAAATTTTTAGATAAAAAAGTGGAAATGATGAGATAAGCGAATTTTTAAGAGGAAATAGTGGTCTAAAGTTTGGGTCAAAAAGTCAAGATTATGAGATTAATGGTCAAAATTATGTGCAAAACAAAATTCTAATATTTATATTTGCATAGAAATTCAAATCACATCATAGCCAATTTTTTTATCTTTTATTTTAATCACTGGAAATTGGCTACTGTACATTATTCATGTTAACATAATTTACATTTTTCTCTCCAAGCAAAAAGGAGTGCAGCTACTTTGTCGTCTTTGAGTATCTTTGGGTATTCTCTCCAAGAGGCCAGGTAAAGGGTCCTCTTCTTAGGTTTCAGGAATATGGTCACCCTAAGCTATACTTTAAGTAGCACATAAATATCAGGTGTTAATTTTTCATGTTCTTCCTGTGGAACAACCCAGAAACAACTAGTTCAGAGGTCTTAATATTTCACATCATGTCACCTTTATATCATAGTGCTCAAACACGAAACCCTCCACAGACATAGATCTACCTGTCAAATATTGTTGACCCTGAGGAGAAGTTTCAGGCCTTTAATCAAACATGGGCACAAGCTGAGGATCCTCTGTTTGTTCACCCGTTTGTTCCTGAGGCGAAAAAGGAGATGAATAGATTTTTAGGCTCATTCCCTGAAAGCTCTCTGGAAACATTATTATTCTGCTGGAGTGTTACAGCGAGGTTAGAAACACACACACACACACACACACACACACTCAGAGCGTCTGAGGGAAATGACTCTGTTACTGCAGAGGTTACTCTGTGGATACCTGAGGCAGAAATGGAGCTTATTAAAAAAGGAGGGCTGCTTAAACACCTGTACGTGCTGCTGCAGAGAGAATGAGGCTTTCTTTAAGACGCACTGAGCTGCCTGAGAGGAGGAGTCAGTACAGGAGACAGTCTATACGGAACAGTGTAGATAGGTGTGCTTTGAACACATCATTCAAAACATAAACACTCAAAAAAGAAGTGTGTGTTTGGACACTGAAGGACCTCTGCTGGTGTATGTGATGTGTGACCTCTAGAGTCTCTTTGTTTTGCTGTGTGCTGTTTGTTTCCTGTTAACAGAAGCAGCAGGCTGAACCCACAGAGTGCAGTCAGAGTCTTTATAAGGAGAAAATTAATCACTTCTTTCCTCTTTGTTTCCCTCGGTGTGCTAACCTCAGGCTCAGAGCGCTGATCGGCTCACAAACAGACTTTACCTCCACTCAGCTCAGAGTTTCTCTTTTTGTTTCTGTTCTCAAATTTCGGGAATGTTTTAAGATGGAACAAAGCCTGACACAAGCTGTGAGGAGGCAGTTCAAACCTTTTTTTATGGATTCATCAATGAAATCGCTCCCTCCATCCACTCTACAAGTTCAGTGTCTGATGAATGAACAGAGTGACACCAAAGAGACAATAATGTCCTTCAGAGTCCTGATACCATCCCTAAAATCTTGCTCCATTTCTTCCTTCGTGATGTTTTATTCAGAGTTATCACGCTGACTTTAAACAGACTGGCTAACAGCTGCTTAGAGACACAACTTGAAAGCCTCTGGTCCTCTGTGAGGTCCTCAGCTGAGCCCTCTGTCCTCCATCTTTCATCAGCTCAGAGAGACTTTTTAAAGACCAGGGCCCTGAACCGCCCTGCCTGCCAGCTCCTTCAGACCCCCAACCAGCTCCTCCGGACCCCCAACCAGCTCCTTCAGACCCCCAACCAGCTCCTTCAGACCCCCAACCAGCTCCTTTAGACCCCCAACCTGCTCCTTCAGACCCCAACCAGCGGTCAGGCTGACCACGGGTTAAGAAAGAGAGCCCAGCAGCACCCCAGGGTGTCCTCCCAGAGTCCTTACTGCAGCTCCTCTCCAAAGAGGAGCAGATCTACCACACTACATGAGCTGAGGAGTATCCTGATCTCCATACCTCATAAATACATATAGAGAAGAGCTTTCTTGGTCAGACTGAGAGGGAGCAGGTGAAACTACGTCTCCATCAGGCCGGTTTGATTTCAGAGAAAGATAACAGACAATGACGATCAGACACAAATCTCAACTTTATTCTCTTTCTCTTTTGTTTATTTACTTTTTTCCATTCTGCAGACTAATTAGAGTCTGAGATCAGCAGCTCCATACAACACTCCAGAAATGTACACAGAGAGCCAGGTATTTTCTACGGGACCCTGACTTTCTGTGGGTCTGATAAATAACTACTACCACGAGAACAATTGTCTGTATATCCTAACTATCTGCTAATCTTAAGTTTTTGTTTTTGTTTTGTTTTGTTTTGTTTTGTTTTGTTTTGGTGCATAGCTTTCTTTCTGTATAGGTACATGTATAACAGTTTGCATATATGTGTAAGTGCTTGCATGTATGTACTGTACATATGCAGGTCTCTGTATATAAAAATATTTGATGTTAGTTTATTTTCAATTTTAACTGTCTTGATGTATCGTTTGTTATTGTTTGGAAAAGTGGAAAATGAGTACAAACTTCTGATCAAGAACAAAAAAATATCTAAAATTGTCCACACATAACCAAATGATGGACAAAGCTGTGAAAAAGTGCATTGCCAGACCTATAGGTGGCAGTGTTTTCCAGAAGTGAAACCTGTGCCAGCCAATCAGAATGAAGCCCCAATCATTCTGTCTATTCTAGGTTTTTAAAGAGGTTTACTCTTCATTGTTAGAAATAAGATGCACTTGAAGGAATAAACAAGCAAGAAGTGTTTGCATCATTGTTCAAATTAACATGCCCACAACATTCATGCTTGCAAAAACATGTCTCGACATATTAGTGATGTTTTTGTCACAAACAGTGAGGTTTGAAATCCCAAAACTGGTGTATATACACAAATTATGAAACCAGAGTTTTTCAAACTTGGCTGGACTTTTCAGGGAGGATTGTTTTTAGTGATTTTAAACTGCCGTTTCGTGTGGATAACAGGCATAAATGTGGGCATGGCCTGCATCATCATTATCATACAATGCAAGACGTCTGTGAAAGAGGACAGAATTCTGCAAGAACATCACAAGACGATCATAAACTCTGGTCTTTATGCTGAAACACTTCCACTTCAAATGAAGAGGCAGTGTCTCAAGCTGCTCCTCTGTCTGTGATGTTTGCCGTGGTCAAAAACAGCCTTCAGACTCGGAGAGGCCATGTACTCCCCACGACCAGAGCGTCTGCACAAAGTGAAGCTGAAAGAGAATCTGAACCGTGAGCATCTCCTGCTCACGCTGAGAAGAAGAACAAGGACACGACTCCTTTGTGTCGTCAATCTGCCTCACAAAGCTCAGAGCAAGCACGACTCATTCTGCAACCACAAACACACACACACACAGTCACAATGGCTTTAAAGTACAACTTTCACTTCCACACAATTATGAGAACTTCTCTCTGAACGTCTGAAGCCAAAACTCTGAATCCCTCCAATAAAATCAGCTGAACAAAGAGCTGCTGCGTAGATGATGTGTCTCATGTAATTCGCAGACTCCAACAGTCTGATAAATAAATAACATTTGTCCCTTTTATCGGTGCACAGGGAGAAAAGCTAAGATTTCATCATGTTCAGCCTGAGAGGACGCAACAAGCTCCTCTCCCAATTAAGCATGCTGTGCAGAGCTGCAGCCTACAGCCCCAACACACACACACACACACACACACACAGAGTGAGCTGTGAGCACATCTCTGTTTACCGAACAATAACTGTGTCAGACTGATTCAGCTCTACAGGCTGCAAACTTCACTCACTGCTTTGTTACAACAACCATTTAAAAAAAGGAGGAAGAGAAGGAACTACACGATGTTTTGATGCCTGCCCCTCTGGACTCCGTTTGGGCCCTGTAGGACTTCTGTGGTATGATCATTAGCAGCAGATCCATCAAATCCTGAAGCTGTGAGCTGGATCAGGCTCCAGCTCATCCCATAGATCCTGCATTAAATCGAGATCTGGGATCTAGAGACCAGGCTCATATGCATCTTCCATCATTTAACAACCGCACCATTAGTCTTATTGTACTATGGAAGGATCCGTTTGGCTCTAGCCCCGTGCATCACTGCAAAAAAATCAGCAAATAAACTAATTACTCCATGAAAGTGAGGCAGGTGCAGATTACATCATAAATCAGGGAACCTCCTGGAAAACCCCTATCCATCTAATTTGTGTTGCCTGTTCCTACTACACATAAAGAGCGATGAACATGGCAAGTGGTAACAGTGTGACTGAGAGGAGATTTAGACAAATGTTTTTCAGTGGAAGAAATTGAAATTTTATTTGAAGAGAACAGAATGAGCAAACAGCTGTTATCAGCTCATCAATCATCATAGAAAAACAGGGAAAGAGGGAACATTAGAAGATCTTGAACAGTAGAAGACCCTGAAAATAAAATAAGCTACATGAAAGCTGCTTCGCAGAACAAGCACCACAGCAATGCCCCAGTAACTGGACAGATAAGATATCCTTTATTTAATCCCCTGTTGAGGAAATTCAATTTTAACCTCTGAAATTAATCATGCCATATGCACAAACACACATGCACAAATAGCACTTTGCACGCAAACATGCACTGATGGAGAGTACAGAGTGAAGGAGCTGCACCATCAGCGCATACCCTAAGCACTTGGGAGTTCCATGCCTTGCTCAAGGGCACCTCAACAGTGCCCAGGAAGCTATGCTGACACCTCTCCAGCTATCAGCCTACTTCCAATTTTTGGTCCATGCTTGGACTTGAACCGGCAACCCTCCACCTGCCAAGCCAAGTCCCAATGGACTGAGCTACCACCGCCCCTCCCTTATCTCATCTGTTAACAGAAAAATATTGTCCTGAGGATTCATTCCATCACCAAATATCCACTGTCTTTGCATATTTCATCTTGGCTAGTAACACATAAGCACCATGTCCACCTTTAAACAGACCAACAGGTGCCATTAGCATCTGCAATGGTGGAGTCTACTTATATTAACTCTAATGCTCTACTGTTGAGTTCATTTGGCTCATGCATACTGCCAGTCCTTTTTTTTTTTTTACCTTTAGTACAAATGACATGTATACCTCACTAATGGGCAGTAATGCATATGTGCAATCCCTTTGTGTTCTGACTCCTTTTCATCAGAAGGTGTCGCCTCCTGCAGACCAGGAGCACACCACATGAGATGCAGTTTGGACAAACCTCTTAGCCAGTCTTCAAAGTCCAGCTTCAGTCAATTGACCCAACTCAACCACGTCAGGCCTCATTATAAGATGGTGATGGACAAAAATATTGAAGTCCAGAAGATCAGTCCTTAAGTGATTTAGAGATATAAAATGTATTTTTATCTCAGCAGATTCCAGCTCTTAGAGGCTGACTTTCACCTGCCATCATTGATTTCATGTTCAGCTCATAATGACTGCAGTTAACAGCTGAAACCTGCTAGTTACAGTATGTCAAGCACACACATACACACACACACACACACACATACACACAAAGCTGCTCTGTGATTGGCGGATCAGCTCGTTAAGACTAGCTTAGCCCATCCGTTTGCTGCGGTGATCTCAGCAGCTGCTTTCATGCAGACCACAGACCAGAACCTCCAACCCAGGACCAGGACTGAGCAGCAATTAGCTCCCATCAGCTTGGACACACACACACACACATACACACATACAAACACACACACACACACACACTGCATGGGGATAGCAGATAGAAACCTCAACATTTTTAAGCTGGTGTGTGTTTGTGAGGTTTATCCATAAACATGAAGCTCTGATTATGAAGTCTCTCTCACACATACACACATACACACATAAACACACAGATGAAGAATACAGGGGGGGTTTTGGACGAAGAGAAACACACTCCAGAGTAAAGGCATCCAGAAGAGTGTTTCTTTCTCTCCATGAACAGATATCTGCCGCCTGATGAGCAGCTGATCTGATAAACCTGCAGCTTGTTTGACCATCAGGGGGGGAAAACACACCTAGACACTCAGGTGAGATAGAGTGAAGGATTGTGGGAGTCACTCTGACAGCCTACTGCAGTTATCAGAGATCTGTGAGCTGAACAAGCTGAACAAGAAGTGTTTATCTGAGCGTCAGGGAGAGTGTGTGCTCCAGCACATTCAGCTCTCTGTCAGGATTAAACTCAGTGTTTCAGGTAATCTCACGTTATTGATCAACATCTGAGCTTCAGAGGTGATCAGACCACACAGCTGGTCTCTTTAGGAGAGGTGTTTAAAGGGTCAGTACCTCTAACTCTGAGTAATCCTGTCTATCCTAACCGAAGACTTCGATCTACACAGAAAGCCGGACGATATGAGTCTGCAGCTGTTTTAAAGATCCAGTCACTAACAGATTCAGTGGATTAGCTTCTTTAAACAAGCAGATTAAAACATGCTCAGCCTCAGACTGAATAATATGCTCAAAACTTTTTATCTCCCCCTCCATGTGTCCCCAGCTCTCTCTTCTCCTTCCTTTCTTGGTGTGAGTGACACTTCTTCCTCTTCTTCTCCTCTCCCTCCTGCCATCCTTAGCGGGCACCTGACAGGCTCACTGAAAGGCAGCAGCAGGACGGAGATGAAGAATAGAGTGAATAATTCATCTGAGCAGCTGGGCTCATGTCCCTCATCCATCCCAGCCCCTTCTTCTTCATCTTCATCTCACCATCACCCTCCTCACCCACACATCCTTCAGCCGTAGACCTTCTTATTCTGCCTCTGATGGGCTGATGTGCTGAGTTCTCTGTCCTTTGACTCTCCCTCTCATTCTCAGTTCAGGAGAGAGAGTGAGAAGTGACTTACAGGGGAAAAGGCCTCAGGGAACCAAACTTGAGTTGTCTGCTTTGAGGACTCTAATGGCCCTTTTGCCCTATACAATTCCAGCCCGACTTGGCTCTACACGGTTTGGTTAGCTTTTCTACTAGCCCGACTACAGACTCACGGTGGGCGTGGATCTTATAACACAGCTGGGCTAAAGTGCTGCGCAGAAGTGCGTGCATGTAATTTACAACGCAACACAAACATAATTTTGTACTAACATATGTGCCACCGTGGTCTTTAGAGGAAAAAAAAACTTTCAAAGACTTCATATAATAATACAGCAGCTCAATGTCTGGCTTCATGACAACGGAGGTAAACAACAGCCTAGTGCTACATGCAAGAAAACGAAGGAGCTGCTTCCTGACATTAACTCTGCCCTGGATCCTGTGAGATCGCTTTCATTTTTGATTTTTGGGCCTGGTATACCAGAGATTTTTTGTTGATCAATCATTCCTCTTTGAGCTGGTTTTCCTTTTTGGATCCCTGTGGATTAATGGACTGATTGGTGCTTAAAGACTCTTGTGGCAGACAGATCGCTCCTGCGCAGACAAACTTTGATTTAATCGAAAAGACTCTTTAAACCGAACTATCTTTGCTGTTAACTTCTTTTTAGTTTAAAAAAGAATTTTAACTTATTTAGGAATCATGAAGGTGTATTTTAGGGCTGTATTTTGTGTTCATTCAGTGTGGTTCTGTGCCGTCGGGTTTAAATGTCATTAAAAACCCGTCGCTGACTTATTCGTTTGCCTCTTGTAAGTGATTTGTACAGAGTCAGAAAGTGAAGCTTCAAAGACAACACTCTCTGACCAATGAGTGGCCAGCAGTCCATCGACGTCACCTTCGAGTATTGGCTCACCTCGCTTGGAACCACGGTAGAGTAGGTACTAAAAACCGGCATCTGACACGTAGTACCACGCCCGTAGACATGCAACACAAACCAAGTAGAGGCGAGTTGAGTAGGGCCAAGACGGGTTAGTGGAAAAGGGCCATAAAGGGCCATTTACACAACATCAGTTTTAGTGTGAAACAATGATATTGTTGTGTTTCGGCTCCTCTCTAACATGGAAATGTTGTTATAGCCGACCCAAAAACAGAAAACCCCCTATGAGACCTTAAGTGAAGTTCACCACAACCTGCTACCAGTTCATTCACACGTTTTAAAGAGAGAACATCTCTGACAGCTCTATGTGTAAATCTCAGACTAATAATCATCAGAGCTCCAGATATCAGGATTAAAGATCTTTGGGATAAAACACAGTTACACTTGGATTAGATGACAGTAACTGGATTATCTGTCTTCAGGTAACTGGATTACTGGATTAGATGATTTAGTCTGAGTGGATCAAGTTTCTGAGATGATGACAGATTATTCCCTGAGTTATTCCCTCTGAACATTAGTGAGGAAGCAGAGGTCATCAGAAACCCAGACACATCTTTACCTGAACCAGCTTTATCTCCCGAGAGCGTCTGCACCTCTCTGTTTGTTTCATAAGGCTTTTTATTATTTATCGTCTGAGTCAAATATTCAGTAAAGACAAAGAATTAGTCTCTCCGCTCACTGTCTGTCAGCTCTTTAATGATCTGTTTCCTTGTTGCAGAGAAACGCCCTTGCCTGGCTCGCACCTGTCAGGTGGGTTGTGATTTGAAGGAGTGAGAACAGTTAGTCTGAGCTGACAGCCAGTTAGAGTCTGGATCCAGCAGCAATCAGTCATGGAGGCTTTTTCCATTTAGTGCTAAGGCGGAGGGAGAAACCATGAAAACAATCATTTACGTCCTCTCGGCCTCAAACCCGGGCCTGAGAGAGAGAGCGGAGTCAGCAGAACGTGTTTTTTACGACATGTGTGAAACATGCCAACACGCTCCAATAGACACAGAAAGCAGCGAGACCAGAATCTGATTTAATGTGACTCTGAGATGAGAGCAGAAACAGAAAACAAAGAGCTGCCTCATCCTCCTCTTCCTCCTCTTCTCCATTACCTCTGCTCGTTTACAAAGCCGCGGATTGATAGATTCATTAAAGACACAGTCCGCCTGCTTTATAACCACAGGTCTCTGTATTTACCATCAGGACTATTCAGTTTGTGAACACATCCACATGCATCACCTATAGCTCTGATTGATGAAGCTTTGTTTGGAGAGCGCATGGACTCAGTCAACGTCACATCCCTGATTACTGTCTGGACATTTAACGGATTTCTGCTTTCTTTGACCTTTCATTTACCCTATTTCTCAAGTTCCTGCAAGTTTACTCTTTAAGTCATCTGATCTGGTCTACTTGTAAGGAAAATTGACAGCACAGCTTTATTACCCTATTCATCTCAGACCCGACATCTGCAGTTTGAAAGTAGGGATGCTCGGGATTGGCTTTTCTGCTGATCTCCAATATTCTGATATTGCCCAACTCTCAATTCCCCATACTGATACGACCTGATACTGACATATGCAGGCTTTTACAACAAAACTGTCTGGTAACAACATAACACATGGCCTTTTCTGGAATCAACACATTATGCTTCATTTTATTGTGATGCTCCACTGGAAGCATACATAAAAGCAACATGGCTTTCCAAATGTATACACTGTGCAAAATAAGAGAACAACTTCATCTTAAGTTTTGGACAAAACACAAGTACCAATGTTGCACTACCATATGGTATAAGTAACAAAATAGTGAATAAAAACAAGAAAGGCACAAAAGTGTAAGAGAGAAAAAAAAAGTAACATAGCCCTCCTTTAAAGTGGACCAAATGAAGCTCCAAGAAGAATGGTGCTGACCGATTCATATGGCTTGGCTATTTCTTTCCCTCAATTCCTTATGTGGGAAAGGAAGATTTTTCTGTATGAAAACATCTCAGCTTGTCACAATGTATGTGATTTCTTTTCTCACCAATAACATGCTAAACAGTTACATGTCATGACATGTGTGTATGTGAACGTCCCATACTGCGTTCATGCTGGCTCAGGAATGCTAAGGACTGATAACAGACATTGTAATTAAATAGCTGATACCGATAATTCCAGATATTATACTTTTGAGCCAAGACTGTACGATGATATCAAGCATCCCTATTTGGAAGGCAACACTTTGCTAAAATCGGGATAAAAGTGCTCAGCAGCTTTGTAAAGAAGAGATATCAGTATTCATGTCCTGCTCTGGAGCACACCTCAAACACTGAGCCAAATCTCACTGATTATTTTCTGATTTCATCCTAATCATGAAGGTCTTCATGCTCTCTTAACAGCTCCTGATGATCCCCACCAGGATCAGGAGTCAAACCAAAGGCCTGATGGGATTGGATTAGCAGGTTTGGCTGTGTAACAGTACAGTGAGTGACAATAAGACGCTGCCTTTCATTTGTTCAGCTGCCGCCGTCTTATTTCTTTCCATTACAGCGAGCGCGCGGTTGTAATTTCCAGGCGGGGGGGGGGGGCTGGCTGAGTGGGTGGATCCGTGCAGCTCTGTGCTGAAGCTGTAAACGGGAGCATCATGGTCATCTGAAGCCTGCCACGGAGCGGAGCCTCATTATGGGGGGAGGAGCTGCTGAGACGTGCCACGTTAGCCCCCCACTGTGACGGACCGAGCTCTTAGCTTTTAATCAACAGGCGCAGAGAGTGAGAGGACAGTGAGCTGCTAATGGAACGATTTGTCTCAGCGTGCAGGATTGAATCTCTGCAGCACGGCCTCATCCTCTGCTCGCAGTCGCTCTGTCACAGTCTGCTGCTTTTATTCTGCACAGTTCATCTGGAGGAACATGTGGGCTCAGCCACAGAGAGCTGCAGTCGAGGCCAGAATTTCTATTCTACCAGCAGGATTACAACCATGCATCTTTTCTGCATCTTATTTAATGTTCATAGCATCCATTCAGGATCTGTACCACAGCTGTCACTGAGAGACAGAGCCCAACACAGTGGACTGTCACTGACCAACCACAGGTCACTATGAAAACTGCTCTTCAGGATAACGTCCATGTTAACAGGTAATAAAAGTTACACCAATGAGTCACAGTTCACTGAAAATAATATCGTGGAAAGAGTGTGGCAGGGGTGGCTCTACTGGAGTGGCATAGGGTGGCAGCTGCCCCCCTAAAACAAAGCCTTGCCACCTTTGTTGCCACCCCAAAAAGAGTTATACTTCATCGGACACATCTGTGAATTACCAACTGCAGTTAATGGGTTGACATGGCATTACCATCCCCACCCTCCCACCTCTATCTCCAGCATCAGTTCCCACAACAAGTTCCACTTGAACACAGCAGTGTGAAGAGACAGAGAGTTTTGAGCAATACAGTTAGACTGAGTGATAAAACACCTGTCAAGAAATGGAAAAATCCCGAAGGTCTGGAAAAGTTATGGGGCTAAGTTTAAGACGATAGAAATTCTCTGACTGACTATGAGATAAGTCAAAATTATGAGAAATAAGTCTAAATTCTGAGCTGAACAAAAAAAAATCAAATGTTGAATTTAGAAGTCAAGTTTTTGAGTTAAAAAAAGTCAAAATTCTGAGATAAAAGCCAATAATTTGAGGTGTCCCAGTCTAGATTTTGGGATAAATATTCAAAATTATGGGGCAAAAGTTGCAATTTTACCATTCGTCTCAAATGTTCGACCTTTTATGTGCAAAAAAAAAAGAAGAAGAAGGAGAAATCTCATCCAAGTCAGCTTTTCATTTTGATATTTTTTACTGGCAGAAATTGTCTTCCATACATTATTTGTTGCCATTTTACAAATTTTTCACTTCAATTAGAAAGGGAGTGTTTTAAATAAATGTTTGGGTTATGAAACCAGAGTATGGTCACCCTAATATTAAATTGATCCAGCACATCGACGTCTATCATTTTGCCACCTCTTAACAGTTGACTGCCCCTCTTGCCACCTCATATATATTAGATCCACCCCTTGACCCTTCATCTCTTCATCAGTGATTTGTTTTCAATGTCTAGGTTATAAACGAACACACGTTGGTGCTTTCACACACTCTTTGCTGTGCAGTTTTTTAATGTTTATCTCTCACAGCAAGTTTTCAGATCATCCGTCTCCAGTTCTGGTTCCAGTCTCAGGTCCTGTGGTCTGGCTTCATTAGTCCACAGCAGATGCAGAGGTCATGTTTACTGACAGCAGAGATGTCTGAGTCTCTGTGCAGACAAACGGATTTAATGAGCATCATTTAAAGTCTATATGTGAGCGAGGAGCTCAGATATGTTGTGGGTTTAATGATCCGTGTCTGAGCTAAAAACAGAAACTGTGACTGAGTTTGTGTTTCTGTTTTCTGATTCCTCCCTCCATCACCTGAAATCTCTCACTCAGACAGATTGTTTCTTCTCCAAACCCTGGATTGATCTCATTTCTCTACACGTGGCACTTAGTTAGCGAGCGGTCAGGGAGTAATTGACTGAATCTGACAGATCTGCACGTCTCTTTGGCCATATTAATTGCGTGCGTAAACTGGCTCTTAAAGCCGGCGTGAAGCGAGCGTTATGGATTAGTCTGCTGTCACTTCGTCTTTGGAAAGCCGTCTGTCGTGGTGAAGCGGATTAAAGCGCCACTGGGCTTAAGAAGGCTTGTATATTAATAAGTGATGGAGGAAATGTGAGACAGCACACAAAGTGAACCATAAAGACATCAATAAAAAGGAAAGAGGAGGGGCCAGGCCGGACAGGTGCTTTGTTTGGTCTTAATCCAGCCCAGAGTGAAACTGTCTCTCTACTCAGGCATCCTAATGAGCGACAAAATGTCAGTGAGAGCCCAGCGAAGGAAAGCTGCCGAACGTTTAGCATGCATCACGAGTTCCTCCATCCGTCTGGGGAGGATTCAGCCTCTAAAGCTCAGACAAACTCACAACTTCCCTCTGTCTGCAGGGAAACTTTAGCTGCTCGCTGAGTAGGAAGTGTTCAGGACCAGGGCCACTTCTGGTAGATTGATTTTTGGATGTTCAGACTGGGCATGTGCAGATTTTCAAACCTCTACAAATTCATATCTTGTAGAAATCCCTGAATCTATCTGTAAACTGATCTAAACAGTCTGTTCCAAACGATAACTCCAGATCAGACAGAGGGTGAAATAGGAGTTACAATGGTCTTTTACACATGGAGGTAGGTATTTTTCAAAAATACATTTTAATTCTAAAAATAGTTTCTTCCACATCTGCCTGTCAACAGAAAAAATGTTGTCCACATGTAACTGGGCAAACCAGTCGGAAAGTGTGGCTCTAAGTATGTCAGATCCATGGTTGGCAGTGTTTTTCAGATGTGAAACCTGTGCCAGCCAATCAAAACGAATCCCTGTCATTCTGTCTATTCTTCTGGAGATTAAAACATGGCACCAGGATCTTATGCTGGGAATGAAAAAGAGGTTTGCTGTCCAGTGTAAATAATACAGTTGAAGAAAGAGGCAAGCAAGAATAGTTTGCATCAATGTTAAAACTTACACGCCTGCAGCATTTATGCTTGCTACAATGTTGCATATGTGTGACATCAATGGCTTTTTGTCACAAGGTGTGATGTTTGAGAACCAAAAACTCTGGTTACTCTGGGAGAGTCTGACAACTGAACAAAATCTTCTACAGCACATCCCAAAGATTCTCAACGGGGTTAAGATCTGGACTTTGTCGTGGACAATCCATGAGTGAAAAAGATGTCTCATGCTCCCTGAACCACTCTTTCACAATTTAAGCCACATGGATCCTGGTATTGTCATCTTGGAATATGCCCGTGCCATTGGGGAAGAAAAAATCCAGGCAGTGTAGAAGTGGTTTCACAGCTACGTGTGAATATGGCCTAAAACACCAGTACTTAGTTTAAGCTGGATCCTTCAGGACCAGCTTTAGTATTAGTGTGATAGTTGTGATTATCTCTTCTCTTAATTAAAATCTAAATGACTGTGTGTAATATTTGTTCCTTCTCAAAGGAATAATAATATGTGTTCATATGACAAGCTGAGAGCAGTAATGGAGCTGATCTGAGATCAGTTCTGACTCTGTTTGAGTATCTGTTGACTCTGACAGTCTCAGGGGAAACTCTCTCACAGTCAGACTCTTCAGATGATCTCAAACATTCTTCAGATCTGTCAGTCTCTGCTCCTCCACATGTCAGCAGACGTCAGGTTTATTTTTCTTCTCTCAGAGCATCTTCATGTGGCGTTGTATCAGGAATCAGACAGGAGAGAAAAATAAACCATTTAGATCCTCTCCATCCTCACTCACAGGTGGTGGAGGAGATGAGATCCTCCGCATCAGGTGCTGGGATCTGAGCCTCGTGTCTGTGCTTGAAAACCAGAGCTGAGACTGAGTGTGACAGAGATCTTATTCTACCCGTGTGTTGAGACAATACACAGCTACACACAGATCAGACTGCTGTCATAGATTTAATCTGATTACTGCGACACACTCTGAAACTCTGAAACTCTCAAACCCTGACACTCTACGAACATTTGGTTTGGACATCCAACATTTAAGTTGCAGATTTGTCTTTGAAATAGAAAAAGTTATTGTTTGCAGCAGGGGCAGAGCTAGAAAAATGTTCGGGGGGGGGTCAATTGTTTGAGGTGGCCATACAGCAGAAGTCTATGTGCTGAATTAATTTAATATTAGGGTGACCTTATTCTGAAAACCCAAAAAGAGGATCATCTACCAAAGACAACAAAGTAGCTTCATAATCCAAACATTTATTTCAAACACTCCCTCTCTATTTGAAGTTTTAAAAAAAATTTTATAATGGCAACATACGTATATTAAAGCCAATTTCTGCCAGTTAAAAATACAAAAATGAACAACTGGCTTTGTTACGATTTTTTTTTTTTTTCACATATGAAGTCAAAATTCTTAAGATATGGCAAATTTCAACTTTTGCTCCATTACTTTTACTTTTTATTTTAAAAAGTTTTTTTGGCTCAAAATTTCAACTTTCTACCCTTCATTTTGACTCTCATAAATTTGACTTTTGATTAAAAATGTATTTTCTTTTAGCCCATAATGTCAACTTTTGCCCCATAATTTTGACTATTTATCTCAAAATTTTGACTTCTTAGTTCATAATTTTGACTTATCTCTTAGTCAGTCAATGAATTCATCATCTTTATCATGGGTGGCAACAGGGGTAGCAAGGCTTTGTTTCAAAGGGGCAGCTGCCACCCTGTGCCCCCCCCTGGTAGATCCGCCCCTGGTGTGCAGAGTCTGAGTAGTAAAGTGTGTGTGTTATAATGTGTGCTCACACTGATGTGCTCACTGCACTATTTGCCCTTTACATCTCTAAAACCAGAGCTGGATTTTATCGTCTGCAGCTGCTCAGTGACTGAGTGACATTTACCGTACAGAAATGAAAACTCTGGGGTGAAGAATGTCTTTTCAAACTCAAGGTCAGTGTGCTGAAGTTAGTTTGCTAATTGAGTGTCTTTCCTTATGTTTTCTGAAAAATCTGAGCCTGGCACCAAGGGATGAGGCAGTGATTGTTTCTGCAGGGGCATACTCTTACACACAGCTGATTGAGAATGAATTTAGAGAGTTCAGTGGCATGAAGAGAAAACAGAGCTGAAGTTAGATTATGCAAAAAGACAGCACAGACCTCAGATTACTGATTTGATGTTTCCATTAAACAGGTTGATGGTTTCCTGGAGGTCAGCAGAGTCAGAACGAGGACAAAGAGGAGGATGAGATCAATTTACTTCCATTACCTGAGATTAGGATGGTTTCGGTAAGGAACGACACAACACTGACAGCCAGCCGCCCAGAGAGAGAGAGAGAGAGAGAGAGAAGGAGAAGGAGAGAGAGAAACATAAAGGAGGATGGAGTCTGAGCCAGAGCAGTAGATTGGAAATATAACAGAGGTTAAAAGGTGCAGAGGGAGTGAAAGAAACAAGGAGAGTCATCCTAACTGGAGCATCAGCTCACAGACTGCAGCTTTGTTCAGTTATTTATTTTTTGTCAAAGTTAAAAAAGAATTTTTCTTCTTCTATTATTTCAGATTTCAGCGTCCTGCAGACTGCAGGCTCTATGACTTCAGATGGTTGGACATTAAAGCTTTTTTACGATTCTTCTCAAGTTTGTTTTTCTCCATAACCCAGCGTCAGCTTTGTGCACAAAGAATAAAAAGTCAGAACCTTTCAGACATCTAGACGTGCTTTACAAAGAACCAGGGTGAGAAATAAGGACAGAGTGTGACAGATGGGGAAGAATGTAAAGACCAGAAGAGGTCTCAGGACAGACCTCTGAGGCACACCTTCTGTGAGAGAGAAAGCCCTGTGCTCACACACTGAGCTGACTGCTCTCATCAGCCTGTTAGTGTGTATGCCTCTGCATTTGTTTCATCATTTTAAATTCCTGGGAAAGTCTGAGAAGGAGCTGCTTAGTGTATCAACACTCAATGACAGTATGTACATCAGAGGAGAGATATACAAAAAGACACGAACAAACAGACTGGCTGGCATCAGTGGAGAAAGCCTTCAGATGCTTTTCCAGGTATAATCCATCATAACATCGAAATACAAAGCAAAGGAGCTCAGACTTCTGTAAGAGTTTCAGACCCACTTTATCATCCTGGATCATGACAGTAAAGTATGATGTTAAAAATCGAACTCCAGGTCAGTGTTTATCATGAACCCTGCTGGAGGAGACCTCTGAGGACCTGAAGGTGAACTCCTCTCTTGCTCTCTGGTTGTTTTTCAGTGTTTCATGAATGAGCTGTCAGGCTGCAGTGGAGTCCAGCACAGTTTGGGGACTCTGAAGTTTCCACTGAGGACGCCAAATCATTATTCAGAGAGGAGCAGCTTCTGGCTCTAACACGGCCCACTTCTGGAAATCCTCTTTGCCAGGATTTGAAGTATTTTGCTCTTAAACATATGATGGCCACAGCAGCTTTGAATGCTGGACTCCTGTGTAAATTATTAATTGGTGAGATAGCCCCTTAAAATGAATCATCTCATTTTTCAGATCTCATTTTTGCGACCCACTCTGGGAACAGTGCCAGGTGGGCAGTTTTACTGGGACGGTGCATCTGCCGAATGCTAACCCAGATGTCCTAAGGTAAGCTCAGGGAGGACGGAAACCTCTCGTGGAGCAGGAGGTCAAAAGCTCGCTCGAATTTGATTTTCAGTATGACCCGTACATAACATAAAAGCAAGGCCTGATAGTCTTTTAGGGTTTTAAACAGGAGGTGTCATAAGAGTTATCACTTTTAAACCACCTTTTCACTAAAACTGGTGCACAACTCCGCTTTAGACATCACTGTGTCCATAAATCAGTTATTTGAAGTCCACATAGGTGGTGTAGGTTTTGTTGGTTGGCTTGTGACACAATGTACAGTACTTGGAGCATGAAAATAATAATGTAGTGATAATACAGTGATGGTAATCATAATAATATCACCATTAATAATCCTAAGTTTGATCACAATAAGAATAAGAATAAGAATAAGAGTAATAAGTTGAAAAGCAATTTATGAAGAAACTGCTCTTTGAATATAGAAGCTGACACATCTTCCCACTGTAAAAGTATTATAACTCTACATTTTGATTTTGATGACCCAAAGAATTGACACCTTTTAAAAAGACAAAGTGCTGAATTATTGTATGTGTTCACTTCTCTTTAGACTGGTTCGCAGAATTGTTTCAAAGAGTTTCAAAAGACTTTTACGTACCCTTACTTTCTGTGCAAGAAAAAATATATTGCTTAGATGGATAGACTAAAAGCCCCCCATGATAAGAGAGATTATTTTTGACATGTTACCCATGAAATATCTGACTTCAGATCTAAGTGTACTATTCAATTTTTTTATGACACCTGGTCCCCATTCCTGAATAAATAAGTTCTAAACTGACAGGTATTGTAATGAGGGGTCTTTTGTGTGTTTCATTTTGTTTTGTTATATTTGTTGCTCTGTTACATTCCATTTTTCTTTATATTCCTGTTGCTGGTCTTTATACAGTCTACAAAAGATGGGATATCTTACTGTATTTCCTCAGCTGATCATAAAACTCATCTTTGTGATTCTGGTAATGATTTTTGTCATATAAAATCAAAAAAGATATTTAAAGGAAAAAAAAGAAGCGTTTCAAAGTTTAAAGTGAGCTTCAACTGAGCAACAACACTCAGCTCTGAACCTGTGAGAGGATGAAAACATCCGTCTGCACAAAGCTACTGTAGGCAGCTCAGTTTCTGTTAGACTGTAAAAAGCCTTAGACCTTAGTCAGTCTCACACACACGCGCGCACACACACACTCACACACAGAGGCATCTCTCTGTGTTTATGGTAAGCGATAAGGTTTTATCTCATTCCCACACAATCACAGCCGCAGCACAAGAAGAGAACAGTGAAAGCATTAGCAGCTGAGCTCCATCCTTCATTCAGAAACCTCAGCATGTGTCTGATGAGAACACTCTGAGCAGAGAGGGATGTTCATTCATGCTGTTTACGTGTTCCTGCTTTTAATTACGCTCTTGAACGCAGCCTACAGTGGAGAATGAGCTCGATTCGCTGGAACGGATACCTCGGCCGTGATGAATGAGCTGTCATCTCCAATTGTTGCTGAACCTCGGTCTCCTTGACACTCACAGATTTCCACTGTGAGGTGTGTGTGCTGCAGCTCTATGCCACCTGCAGGTCAAAGGTCAAACGGTATGCTAATGATGGCACGACACGGTGACGGATGAGGTCTAATGTACGGTACGCTGAGATGCAGGGAATGGGCTCATTCTGCTGCTCAGCACACAACCGAGACACACTTTACATTAAATCTACATTAGAGGAACACGCCAAGGTCAGACGTGTCTGAGGAGCCCCTTTGTCTGTCAGGGCGCTGTGATATTCCAGGGACAGAAACCACAGAGGAGGAGAGAGCAGAGACAGGTGACATTACTGAGACTGTCTACACTGAGTCTGCAGGGAGACAACCTGCGTCTGTACAACGGACCTCAGGCATCTTGTCCTCTGAATGTGAAAGAGCAGAAATCAGGAGGATCTGATTGTAGATAGCAGGAAATCTGACAGATCTTTAGAAAGGAGACAAAATGTGTCAGTCTAGGGCTGCACAATATGGCTTTAAACCAATTCCTCGATATTTTTTGGCTCTATCGCGATGCAGCCAAAAAGGGAAAAATCAAAATCAGGTTAAGTTTAACAAACATTTTATTCCAAAATACACTTTATATAGATACATATTGTTAGTTCTAGTAAATTATTTCATTCAGATGAATTAATCTGGCTGAATGTATCACATTGATAAAATTTATCAAATTTGGCCATGAGAGTGAAAGAAATGCAACTGTGAAGAAAATTACATATTGATGTCTCAAAACATTTACCTGGCAATCTTGTCACTGTATACATCCCATCACATCTCTCATTTTAGGGTCTATTGAGCCCCAGAGGATTGCCTGTTAATGGCGAGTCTCAGTTTCACTGTAAACAGGGGGCTCAAGACCCACCTCTTTACTTCATCCTTACTCCAGCTTAGTCAGTGTGAGAGAACTTTATATACATATGCTATCATTGTGTTATCACCATATCATGAAACTTATTATAATTCCAGAAAGGTTATACTCACACGAACAAAAACTTCACAGAGACACTATTATGCTATCTATAGAATCTATTAGTTCGTCCCTCTATGTCTTCATCTATCTACAAGGGATGACGATTCTTTCAACGCAAATGTAACTGAAACAAACTTGCATACATTATTGTATAATGAACTCGGGGCAGATACCAAGCAACCAAAATGTATTTCGAAGACCCTGATCTTCAGTGAGAGGAAGTTGCCTTTTTATTAACTGCTCACAACTGCTTGCAAGTAAACTGATCAAGAAAACCCTCTGCTCTCTGAAAGTCTTTCCTCACAGTCCGATTGAGTTCAGCTTTTTAATACCAGAAACAAGCGAGTGGCGTCATGGAGACTATATCATGTAACATACAGCAAATGGAGCAAAGAGATGATCCCCTGTGCGTGAAAACATCCACATAAGTAAAAGCAGCCAAATATTCACCAGCTCAAACATATTATCCTGGTTTTGCTCTACTTCTTACAGAAATGTCTGTCTCCTGGAGGATTTCTGTTTTTTTTTTTGCTGTTTTTTTTCTGCTTGTAGGAAATAATTATGAGTAATATAGATGGTGCTCATCACGCTACATGAATTATTAATAAATGGCATCTTGTTTGTGTTCTATTGTTCTCATTTTGTCAGCTCTCATCTGAATCGTGTGTGTGTGTGGAAGTGTGTGTAAGTGTGTGAGTATGTTTGAGATCCCTGAAGTCTGACCTCTTTTTCTCTCTCCGTCTCCCTTCTCTCATTTATCTGACTGCCTGTTGACTGATGGAGGTCTTTCTGGCCTTTTTACTCTTTTCTCCTCCTTTCACATTAATCTTTGAACACATCTCTGCCATGAAGAGCAGACTGCTGCTGCTGCTGCTTTTCACCCTGGAAGGAATTATTTGATAAGATCACTCCTTCCAGAAAATGTGATGACTCTGCGTGTGCCATCATGTCCGAGGAGGAATAACTGATTCCAACAAACGGACTCACTTCGTTGGACTTACTCTTTCCTTGGCTGAATGTTAAAACACGAGGGTTTTAAACTCAGTTCTTCAGAAGATTGAATATAAATCTTAAGTTGAATGGAGCCAATAGTTAGTGAATCACAGAGAAAGAGGGGTGGTGCTTCTTTCTAGTGATTAACTTTGGAAGCTCATAAAAGCTTTATCTTAAAGTGTAAGTGTCCATCACTCTGAGCATCCAGCAGCCCATCAAGCACGTCCTCACCTACAGTTTGTCTCTCAGACACATTAGCAGCACGCCGCAGTTTCATCAATGCTCGACCTCGAGGTTCGACCTCGCTCCTGTCCTCTTTCCCTGGATGGATGTTAGCGAGCCAGAGAGCACGTCATTAAAATGTATAGAGCTGCTTTATGTGCGATGAATCTGCAGCTGATGCCGGGCCAAACCCTGGATAGCACCGATACTATCACCACACTTCACATTAACCTTCCTCAGGTAAGCCTGTGGTCAACACAGAGACATGAACCAGATGAGAGGACTCACAGGTTCTACTCCTTTACCCCAACAGGTTTCACCTTCCTCTTCACTTCAGCCTCTTTACCTCAAAGTCATCAGCTAAAAACTGGCTTCACTTAATTCAACTATAACTACATAAAAACACATAAATATAAGCTTCTTTATCTGGGTTATTCAAAAGTCAGGAGCAAACTGTAGAAACATAAGATATGAGTCCACACAGAGACTTTGATGGTGAGAAATCAATGGTACTGCAGTTCCCTGAGTGTCCACTAGAGTCTGTCTCCAGCAGTGAGTCAGTCCTCATAGAGCTCCATGTTAAAACCTTTATAAGAGAAATAAATTTATTCATAATGCAGATTTCTTGGTGGTATTTCAGCAGGGTTAGTTTATATGTGTACCCACTTTAGTATACTCTCATGTGCAATATTCCTATCAGTAAATATATATTGCCATATTTTTGAGCCTTTCAATGAAGTTTATGTAGCCTGTCTATGCCCAGTCACATACTTCAGGTCTAAATGAGCATCCATAAATATAATTGGCTACATTACATACACCAACTTGCACAGTTAGAGCACTGCCATTGCAATCTGTCATTTCACCTGCTGTTATCAGGGTCGGGCAGAGTGACATGCAGAGTGGGTGGTAGTGAATTTGAGTAGAGCATAGCAGGGAGATGAAAAATCTGACATTTTTCTCATAGTTTATTTCACATTAGCTGCTTTGTTTAACACTTTCAGGGTTAATGGCAGCAGCTTCCAGCTTGGTGTGTCCAACTTTGTCTAAGAGAGAAAATCATTGCTATGTATATCATGATATATCTAACGCAATATCATTTTTTTTCCCAATATTGTGCAGCCAGCGCCCAGCAAACCTCCTCCTCCATCACACCTCATGCTCTTAACAAAGTAGCTCACAGCTCAAAGCTCCAGCTCTCTTCTGAAGTGTCAGCAGAGTGATGATGTTTGTTAAAAGCTCAGCAGAGTTTAAATATTGACTCCAGCTGATCCACAAAGCCTCTGTGGACCACAGTGAATCTATACAGAGGAGCAAACAGCAGCACTTACACCTAATGAGCCCTGAGTGTGTGAACTCACAGCTTGTTTTCATTATTCCTTCCTCTTAATAATTCATCTTAGAACGCCCAGGGAGGGAGAAACATCTGAGCAGTCCTCCTGCTCTTGACTAAAGTCCCCTGGGAAATAAGGGTTTCTATAAACACGATGAGCTCTAACCTCGCACAGTAACAGATCAGAGGAGCTCTAACGTGCTGACTGGACTCTGACTCCCCTATGCTGATGACGACCAGAAGCAAACAACTGTTTGATAGTAGATTGAAGCTGATTCATGTTGCACTGATAATGTCTGATGGACAGGAGCTCCGCCTCCTCATGAAAGAGTGAATGGTAATGATGCTGCTCAGACTGAGCAGTGAAGCAGCAGGTATTTAACTTTTCATTTATCTCCTGACTTCTCTCTTCAACTCTCCACTCTCAAGCACAATTAGAATTTGCTCCATCTGACTGTGACTCAGATTAGCTGTTAACATACCCACCATAATGATTAGGAATCAGAGATATTTAGAAGTAAAAACACTGCCCGGCCAGACAAGAAGTCACCACCCAAAAGCCCCCACAGGCTTGTACAGTAGGCACTCAGCATGATGGGTGCATCACTTCAGCTGCCTTTCTTTTTGCCCTGATGTGCCCATCACTCTGGAACAGGGTAAAACTGGACTCATCGGACCATATGACCTTCTTGCATTCCTCCAGAGTTCAGTTTTTGTGCTTCTGAAGCTTTTCTTTCTGGTTAGCCCGACTGACGAGTGGTTTTCTTCAGGCTACCATGGTTGTCCAAGAAATGAGAAGTTACTCATTGCATCAGCTAAGGTTAAATAACTTGTTTCCAGCAATAGGAGGCTTGTACTCATTTGCTTCATAAGATCTAGGGGGCCGCTTTTTTTGAGGGGCCAGGCAGTGTATTTCACTCTAACTGTGTGATGTGTATCCCTCAGAGAGACTATCAAAAGTCTTTAAACACTGCTCAAACATGAAGTGTGCGTGACAGCAGACACTATGAGCTGTTTACTGAACGTCTGACGTTGTGATCTGATGTACTCAATCCTGAGTCAAGTTGTCACGTCTCCTGCTTTTTTGTCACTCCCTCCTCCTAACACTCCTGACCCTCCCTCTGCAGCATCCCTTGGTCTTTCCTCCCTGTGTTTGCTTCATGTGACATCAGGACAGACTGTTCCCCGTCTGAAGGACACGCTGTTCCCTCCCTGCTCCTCCACCACAGCCCTGTGAGCCTGTTTCTCAGGAGGTGTCAGATTTCCTCCGCACACAACGGGGGACAAAAATGCATCGTGGGGCTGCACAAAGACATCTTAGTGTGTATCAGCTGAGTTTAATATAAGAAGGGACTTGTAAAGGACAAAACATGCTTCAGACAGTCTGATTAAATGATCTGCTTTTTTTCCCCTTGTGCATCAAAATGAAGCTCCATCAACACAACAAAGACGTGAAACCACGACTCAGTCCTACAAACTACTGATGCTCTGCTGCAGAAATAGAAGTTCATCTGATCTTTTCTCTTGCAGATTGAAGTTTAGGGGATGGCGACACAACATCCATCTTCATTTAAAGCCCAATGTTTAATCTGAAACAGATACATCTCCATTTCTGTCTGAAGCATCAGCTGAACTCAACCTATATACAGACAGCGAAAACCAGCTCCTCCCCAGTGTGTGTGTTTGTGTTTGTGTGTGTTTGTGTGTGTAAGGTGTGCCTCCTCCTGGATCCTGAGATAATCTCTGAGACAGAGTTTCTTCTGGAGGATCTGTGTAATCAGAGTAAGAGCTCTGTCGTCTGCAGAGATCCTCTCAGAATGACAATGAGGCCACACACACACACACACACACACACACACACACACAGAAAGCTGGTTGTGACAGAGAGATGAATGAGGCAGAGAGGAGATCAAACCTCTTCAGCACACCTGCTCACACCTGTTCATTGTGTTACACCTACTCCAGGAGCAGAGAGAGAGGGGCGAACAACGGAGGAGACTGTAACTTGTGTCTTTATAATATTTTAAACTCAATACATTTTTCATTCCCAGACTGAGAGACAGTGAACTCATGATATTTAAAAGTAAAAATGAGCTGAATGTGCACTGGTGACCTCACCTGTGCATGTTTGATTTAGAAGTTTGCTCTGCAAACACTTTGATATCTTCACTTCTAAATCAATCCTACAGAAATCTTCATGTTGGTCTCATTCACAGGGTTTGAACTTCAATGAAAAGTCCTTTTTATTGGATCCCTTCAGAAACTTTCCTGTCGTAAACTTCTCTGTCTTGCACTTTATCTGTCTCACATGTTTCAAGTTCAAAGGGAAATTGATAAAGCACAGGCTAAAGGCTAATGATGGGTTGAGCTGTTTGTGATAATCTTCATTTTAAACTACATGTAGCAGTTATTCCACAGTGATCTGTTCAAACCTGAGAGTCTATCAGTAAAATGAAGAGGAGTCAGGTTACATTAGTCCTGCTTGGTGAATAAGTACTGGTAGGACATAACCAGGAATCACTAACTTTACGTGAAACTGATACATCTCAGAGCACCAGGCTGTGAGAAGAGCTGAATGAAGCCGGCTACTTAATTACGGTTCAGTCTTACAAAGTTTACTTATTGTCACATTTCAAACAACAGAGCTATGTAACGCTGAATAAATACATCACCTCATCTCATCGTACACAATGAAAAGTTGTCTATGACAAAGAAAAGTAGTGTTGAAAGTAAGATCTGATCTCCATTCATCTCTCAAAACAAATACGCGTGTCATGTCTTCATGACAGTTTGCATGAATCCACCAGCCAAAGGTGGGCACTGCAATCCACTTCATATGGATTCTCCTCACAGTCACTTTGAGTCTATATTTGTATGATCTGAGTCCAAGGACAGAGTCATAAAGCAGCACATTTGCTTTGTTCTCTCAGTGAACTCATATTTGTGTCTCCTTAAACTGATTTAAGGTCAGCCATCACTGATCTCTGATGGTTTAATTTACATTGATTTTCAGGTCAGAACAGCTCTGATAAACAAAGCAGTGTGATGGACTCCTTCCTTGCAGGCTGTTTAATGATCTGATGTTTCTGAACGCAGGCTGAAACACTGCACACAGAACGTCAGCAGTCAGCACACACGCTCTACTGTGATGAAGACTGTTAAAAAGTTTCTTCTTCTTCTTGAAGAAACACATATCAGAGCTGTCAGGAGGCTGATCGCTACAGCAGCTGGCGGCTCTTTTCCATCTTTAATGTTGTTTGTTTTTATCCTGGCAGGGTTTGCTCATAGATGACGAAAGAGAAAGAAAGAAAAAAGGGTTGAGGCGTCCTGACACGGACAACTTGAAAACTCTTTACTGGATACTCTAACTGGATTTCTTCACTTTAACAATCAGTTAATCCTTGCGTTATCAGTTATTATAAACACCTTCCCAAACTCAAATCTAAACATGCACATCCAAACTTTTCCTCTCTAGACTGAATATCAGAGTTGTCGAGTTAAGTTTATTTGAGAATAAAGTCTCTGTGCACGGAGAGAGTTTTATTTAGCAACAAGTCTCCATTTTGACCTGATACCAAAATCTGATGAAAGGAAGAGTAGAAAACCTCTCTCTGTGTCGTTGTCTGTCTGGGATTGAATAAGTCTGATTGGATTGATTATAGCAGACACACGGAAACACACACACACACACGCACGCACAAGAGAAGATCTGGACTATAAGAGGAAACATCACGTTTGACTTCAGACTCATGAACACGTGTTGCTTGTTTTTCAGCTTGACCGCAGATAAGATACGTTTGGAAGGTGCTCAGTGATAGTTTGTGCTGAAGAGGAAGAGAAAAAAGGAGAATTATAACCTTTTTTGTAAGTATATGAGGAGCAATGACTTGTTTGTTTGGGATCCTTAAAGTTCATGTTACATAACCTATTAAGGAGAGAATTTAGCTCGAGTTTCTTTCCCACAGCATTTTATCTTTCTCCTTTCTTCTCCTCTAGCCCCACGGGCTCGTTTCATATTCTGATTAATTTCCCATATCAGCCTGCAGTTTAAAGCGCATGTCTAATGGAGGCATTGTGCCGGCTGAATCTTCTTTTCAGTAATTGCCGTGTGCTTAGAGCTTTGGCATGTATCTGGGTCAGAGCAGCCGTGAACCCCAGGGTGCAGCATGAATTCTGGGTGTTTGAGGCTCTTTCTCATCGTGATTCTGTGATTCCCGTGATCTTTCCGCCTCGCTATCTCCGGTCCACCACTCCACTCCACAGCCGATAGAAACACGCTCTGATGTTAAGGAGCGTGCAGGAAAACCATCTACAAAGCTGCTCACCGTGAGAGAGACGCATGAACAAAACATGCGGATCAGCAGCTCCTCAGAGTCCAGCTGAAGGCCAAACGTGTTAGTTCATATTTTAAGAGCCGTAAGAGCTGCATGATGTGCACGTCAGCTGTTTCAGCTCTACAAGGTTTCACACGGGGCTGAGCCTCTGTCCTGGCAGGAAGCAGGTGTACCCACTGGTAAATTAAAGGTCTCAGGCAATCACCCCCCAGCCCTACATCAGGCCTCATCAGCCCTCCATCAGCTCAGTCAGCTGCAGATTCAGTGTGAGCGAGGAGGAAGAGGCCACAGCACATGACACAACTGCAGAGCTGCAGATATGATACCCCCCACTGTGCATGCACAGGCAGACACATGATGGAGCTCTGCAGGAGGCACGCCCAGTTACACGCTGCATCGAACACACTTCATCCAACATGCGTCATGGAATATACTGCAAGAAACCACCACAGGCAGGTTAGCCGTGCAAGAGAGTCCAAACAAAGAGGTGTTTTTATCATCTTTAGTCTGTTTTAATGATCTGCTACTGAGTTTATTCAGATTAATGTTGGTCCACACTTTTTTTTATCATAATTAGCCTGAAACAGCTGTTATAAATCTTCCTGCAGAGAACTTCCAAGGTAGGATCTGCATGAATTTGCATTATCATTTGTAGACAACATCCAAAATGGCTCCTCTTTCATGGCTCAGTGTCAGGGACAGCACATATCCACTGCTTCTGATCATAGCTCATAGCTGTAGCTACACGAACACACTCACCAGCCCAGAGAGCACCTGCAGCATCCTGTTTCTACATGAGAGAGACTCAAGTCATACATCTGACTAAATGAGGTATCCTGCAAATATTGTATTATCCCTTCTCTGTATTACAGCCACTATCGTACCCTCTGGCTATCATCGACACACAGAGTCACTTGTGCACTGGGCGCACTATGATTGGCGGGGGTCACCACGCCTACTTTCTCCCCAGAAATGTCCTGAGGCAGCCAAATATCAACATCCAGACAGAGGAGGTGGTTGAGGCAGACACATTCACCCATTATCATATATAGGGGCCTACAAAGGATTATTTCCCTTAAATTTGGGGGATTTAAAACATTTTATTTTTTAGGAAAATCCTGCAGAAGAATCCTTATATCCTTTAAAAGGATATAATGATAGCAGAGGAGTATTAGTTTCAGTTTATATATCTTCTTCACGTCTTTGCCTGCTGTTGGTGTGATGTACAGCTCTTACTTTAAGTCTTTAAAGGATGCAATGTGTAAAAACAGTATTTAGTCTTCATGCAGCTTCAAGTTCAGAGGTACCAAACCTCCCTCAGCCCTCAGAGACTTTAAAGAAAAAGTTATCTGATAGTTTTCAACAACTTAAGGCTGTGGCCTCATTTCATCAGGTGTAAACATCTTCAGGTGTAAACATCTTCAGTCAGAAGAAAAACTTGAGCCCTTCACCCCACAGGATTGACTCTAACATCCTCTGTACACGCTCTCTGAGCTCCACTTTGTTGTTGTCGGCCTGATTGCTACCTCTCTCTCCCTCTCCCTGTCTAGACGGATAATCTGAGCCTCTTGTCCTCTGACACTCCCCACAGTCTGACAGAAAACCTGCTCACACTGAGACCTGTGTATTCTCCATTTCTCATTGATGATTGGTTTGGCTTTGTCTCAGTTTTCTAAATGTCACAGGTTAAATTTTACACTTTGCATCTGCTGAAAGCGTCTGTTGTCACATTTTAAGGATCCGAGAACTAAATTTAGAAGAGATCGTTGAGGAGAAAAAGTGTGCAGCCTTGACAACCACAGTGACAGAAAAATCCCAGAATAAGATTCACATCACGATCTGCACGAACAAGCAAAACACAACCTGTGTCCTCTCTGTGCTGTGTTAAACCTCAGCCTGTTGAGAGATGCTCACTCATAGATATTTGTGTCTTTGTGTTAAAGAGAGAGTAAGAGATTTAAAGATCTAAATATCTGACTGTTTACAGGATACAGATCCTCAGCTTGTTTTCTGAGCCCCAGTTTATACCAAGTTTCACATGATTCACCCAAAAACACAAAAAAATCAGAAAAAACACTGCGTTTACGTGGAAACACCACAGACTTGCACTGTAGTAAGCACTCCAGGCCTGTAGATGGCGATATAACTGGAAGAGCCGTGTACACAACAAGGGTTTAGAGGCTGAATTAGGGGTGAACTGATCATCTGGCTGTTATAATGAAAACTTCTTCACTGATTGCAGAAATGGTGCAATAGATGCACATTCTGTTAGAAAGTAGTCGGTAGATTCAGCAACACAAGCACAACACGGTAGGTCACTATAGTTGTTGTATGGTTCACACATGGAACAGTGAAGGTTTAATACACAGGCAGCACTGTGTCCTTTTCTAATAAGTGAAGTGCGAGCATATCAAACTAATTTCAGTTCACCCTAAGAGGAAACAACATTCTCATATCAATGGCTGAGATGGAAACAGCTGAAGCTCTTTAAGTTTTCATGTACCTATGTGCCATGGTGTTTGTTTGACATGTTGTAACACAGTGACCCTATTCATCCTGGTCATTTACTTCCTACTTCCTTTACTTCATGATATTCAAGCTATGCTCTGTACGATCTTGGTCTGACTCAGCTGTTTACATACATTATAAAAGTCTGATCTCAGTCTGACTCAGCCGTTTACATGCATTATAATAGTCTGATCTTGTGCCTACTAAGCTCATAGTCCAGTTTCTGAAGCTGCATGTAAACCTACTGACGACCAGAAACCCATTAACCCCATATTTATGCTGAGCTGTAGCTGAAATCTCTCTCATCCTGCAGCAGCGTGGCGTCGCATGGCCTGCTCAGATTAATCGTGGTCATGGTACTGAGGTCTTCAGAGCTGTGACTGTCTTCACTTATCTCTTTCTGCAGCCTTTACACTTCTCTTCATCACTTCAGTGTCTCCTTCAATCCTTATCTCTTCTTTTAGACCGCTAAACAAAACCCTTTTGTCATCCTCTCTCCTCTCTCTCTGTCCTCTCTGTCCTCTCACCCACCTCTGAGCTTCAGGGCGACGTGCCGCCCGGTCCATCATTACTCTTTGTGTGCAGGCGTCTCTGGGAGGAGGGCAGTCTGAGCTGACGTCCTGCAGACAGTCGGGAATCTGTCAGTGATGAGTGAGAGACACTGAGGGACACATTCAGACACACAGTCTGCAGGACAGAGCACAAAGTCCAACCTTCAGGAAGTGTCTCACCTCCTGGAGGCTCCTCATCATTTCTGACCCCTCTGAGCATCTGGACTGGACTCTGTAGTTTCTCTGATGTGTGTTATTGTTGATTATTTCCTTCTTAGAGCACACTGAGTCCACAGGGAAACAGTGCTGACCTGGATGATGCACTACGGAGAACTTTAATTTAACTCTTTCGTCTGAACCCTGTGCACCTTTCTCTGACAGTAAACAGTCTTAAATGATCCAAGTGATCTAAAGCCCTTGAATGCTAAACTGCTGCCACAGGATTTGGATTATTAAAGCTGTGGATCTTTACGTCGGGAGTCTTGAGGAAAAGTGCTGACTGCAGATTTTCTTCCTGCAGGAAAGCAAAAGTGTTTCAGAGCTGCTGCTGCTGCAGCACAGTGATGAGGTGATACGTTTGAAACAAAGACACAGAAAAGCTTTTTGTAGATTTCCTCTGACAGGAAAATCTTATATGAGAAACAGAAAAGGGGGCAGAGGAAGAAAATGAGGATCTATGTAAGGAAGAAAGTTTTCTCTGTCTCTGATGGATGGATGCACCTGTGATGTGATCTAGACCAACAAAACCTCTGCTGTGGTCAGTCTGAATCCCTGAGGAGCAAACTTACTGATGAGAACCAAAAGTGTAAAAAGCTGCAGTTCCTGGAGTGTCCACCAGGGGATGTTGGCTGAAACAGCAGAAACCGCAAACACACCCATTCGAAAAGACTATCAGCAGAAATTGACGTTTACTGCCTGGGTTTATCTTTGAATCATCTTTAGATCGTCCTAAATTCGCCCAAAGTGGATGAAAGTGAACACAGCTTCGTTTCATCAGCTCTGATTGCTTTACGAATTTCTGGATCTCACAGAATTTCTCAACAATCAGCAAAAAAACTGAGAACTGCTCTGAAACCTTTTCAATCGACTTAAAGCGTCTTTATTCCCAGAGCGGAAACACAGTCGGCAGGCTGGCCTTTAATTGAATTAGTCGAGCACAAACCAGCAGTAAGATTGATACGGCGCTCTGTCTGTTTCTGGATCATACATCAGATCTCTGCCAGGGCCCAAGTGAACCGTGACTAAAAGCTTATTGACCCTCCAAAGCTGCCGTATTAGATAATATTTCATCTGCTGCAGGAGGCGTAGGGACGCAGCTCGTGGACGCTCAGCCATGAAAAAGAGAGAGATCATGAGAGGAGAGATGTCAGGATCTAGAACATTGATCCATCAATGAGATACTCGCCCCACACTGCTCTTGTTTGGTCACATGATGTGTTAAAAGTGACATCAGAAATAAGAAGTGAATTAAAAAGAGCTGGGTGGTTAGTCCAGTCATGTCCATCTGCAAATCCTCAAAAATATGCACAGCTTTAATAAAGGGCTCAGACTGCTACTCTTTGTACCAGCTTTTTCTCAGGAAACTTTGCCTTGTTGGATAAAGCTTTAGGAATGGGTATTGATGAGGTTTTATTGATACCAATGCCCTTATCAATTCTACTTATTGATTAATTCTTTAACGATTCCCCTTATCAGTTCCTCCTGTGAATTTTCTGTGTACAAAAAAAAAATAGTTTTACAGGTTTTCTGTGTCAATGACATTTTATTGAGTAAATAAATATGAAATTGGTCAATGGATTTAGATATCATTGGACGTAAATAAATAAAAAATAAGTAAATATAGCACATCAGGGGACATCAATGTATCGAATTATTGTTTGTTAATGACTGAAGTAAGCTACTTAGCGAAACTGTGAGTTGTTTGGAACCTTGAGCTTGCTGTTCTTACGCTAAAGTCAGTCATGAGTCTGCACTTCCTGTTTGGAAAACATTTCCCAGTTGATTTTTAAATATTCTTGAGTTTTAGATGTTGATGACAAAAAGTTACGGTGCTATGTTTTTGAGATAAAAGTTGAAATTCTGTTTTAAAACAGACGTGTTGACATTTGCTAACCGCTAGCGTACCAACGCAATGACTTATATGTCAACAACAAGGTAACGCTATGTTTTCTAAAGTGGTTTTTGCTGCATTAGGAGATGTATAACATGTTGAATGTATTGATAATGAAGCTCTTGTGAATTTTGTGTTTAGCTTTACAGCTTCTTTAGTAAAACTTCAAGCTGAAAATCCCGAGTCAGCAATTTCCTAGGAAACCTGTCATTTATCAGCTAAGCTAAGCTAAGCTAGCTGGGGCAGAATACTGGAGGTAAGTTTAGGCCGCTCTGGTGTAACATAAAGAATCAATAAGGAAGTTATTATAAATGAAAGCTAATGATGTCAATGGATTAAACCACACCTTTTCAATTCTTGACAGGAACTAGTTCTCGATACCCATCCCTTTACAGCTGTAAACCCTTCTTAACTTATCTCTCACAGTCGTATCATTTCCTCATCTGTTACTCTGTCCTGTCATGAATTAAAGCTCCCTCCATCTTAATGAACCAGCAGAGCTGAGTCTCCTTAATGCTCTGTGACACCATCATCCATTACACCGCCTGACATCCTGCTCTTAATAACTCTGCAGTCGTTTCCATTAAGCAGCCGACCGACCGACCGCCCAGGTGTTCTCATCTCATCACCGATCCATCTGCTGCGACTCTAGGTCCCCGTTTACATCCGTTCATACCTCCGCTCTGAGGCTCTGTTTCTAAAAATAAAGTGTCAGAGGAAGAATCTGGTTTGATTTTCTTTCTCCTCTGACTCTTTTTGCTTTTCCAGTTACGCCCGTATCTGCTGTGTAATTGGCGAGCGCGCCCCGCCACCTGAGACTCCTCTAACCCCCTTCAGAAAAAAAAACACAAGAGAAGAAGAAAAGACGGGAGGAGGTCTCTGCAACGAATCAGCTCAGAGGAAAGTAGGCCACTGAACCCGACGACACACTGCTACTTTTATACACACACACACATCACTTTGTGTCAGATCTGAGCACGTAGATGGTTTGTGAGGGGAGAGATGAGACTGGAGGTTTTATTTTTATTATCCATGACGAGGCCATGCTCCCTTAAACCTGATGCAGAAGCCTGAAGTTCTGCAGGTACTGAGTACAGAGTTTTTGTTTTTGTTTCCTGCAGAGAAGTCTGACCCAGAGCTCAGCCTCCTCATCATCTCCATCAATGTCTGGTCAGCGCCTGGTTGGACAGATTGCAGAGACAAACCTCACTTCATGTCTGCTTACAGCCTGTTTTAAAGAGCACAGATATCAGGAAAAATCAGAAGTCTGGATCCTCCTGCAGAGCTCAGAGACAGGGAGAGAGCTGAAGATGATCCCTACAGACTGAGTGACAGTCCCAGCTGAGATTGAAGGAATGAGCAACACAGAGACAAACCTCTGCTCACACTTCAGCTGGATATTATTCAAACTAATGCTCTGTTGTTTTTAACCTCAGGGGATGGGAAACAGGAAGGAACATGGTACATATCACCTGGATCTAGAATTGGGTGGTGCAGACGGAAAGAGTAATGTGAATTGAACCAGATGTTTGGTTGTTTTAGTGTTCATGTTAGGGCTGGGCAATTAATCGCAAATTAGATTTAATCACAATATGTCCTGTTGCAATATTCTAATCACAGACAGTGCAATACTTCTATGACCTGAATTGTGTCAAATTTTATCAGATACAGTTTTTGCAACATATGTTTTCTGCTCTACACCAGAGTTACACAACCCTGCTCAACCAAAGAGACAAACTTGAAAAGTACCTTTACAAAAGAAACAATCCAAGTGGTAAAAAGAGGCAAAAACAGCAAAGAGTAGCAATAAAACTTAGTTTGTGGTGGTGCAAATTGAAAAAAGGGTAATAAATATTGGCATCTAAATTGGGATAAAACCTTGAAATACTCAAAGAAATAGCAAAAAATGGTCCAAAATGGCAAAAAGTGACAGGAGTCTCCAAGAGACAGGAGAAAATGGCCAACAAGCAACAAATATTAGCGGGAAAAATTTGGGGGTAAATTTTAAAAAATTCAGAAAGTTGCAAAAATGGTGAAAGAAGTGACGAAAAAAAACAGTGAATAGTGGTATAAATGGCCAAAGTCAAAAAATGGCAAGAAAGTTGGAATTAAACTTGGAAAAAAGTCAGTTTTTGAAAAAAGAAAAAAAAAAGGAAGGAAAAAAAAAAGGTCCAGAGTGTCAAAAATGGGCAAAAACAACAAAAAATGGCAAGAAAATTATGAGTGAACCTGTAAAATAATGAGATGGTATCAAAAAATGGTCCAAAAGTTGCAAAGAAGAAGTTAAAAGTGACTCAAATGGACAAAAAGCAGTGACAAGTATAGTGGGTTGTTGTTGTGCTGTAATTAACATTACTGTTCATGTCCTACAATGTGTTTGTTTTAAAACATTTGAGATAGGAACCTAGAAATAACTGCACAAAAAAAATCTAATATAGGAAATAATAATTACTATCAGTTTATTTTTGTATACTTTCAGCCCTAGTTCATGTTCAAAGACTCAAAGCTTGAAGTCTCTGCCTTAAAGAGTCTGATTACAAACATTTTAACAGTAGTTAGATATATTCAGGACTCAGTTTTGTATTTCTCATTGCTCTGTGAAGACTCATCAGGTATTAGTTTGGCTCACAGGAGAGTCTTTGTACCAATAAAGTGCTCCCTCCTGTTGTTCCTCTGTCTCTGACAGGCTGCAGAGCGTGCACACAGTGTGTTTAGGATTGAGTAATGATATCTGTGAGTAGCTGGAGTAATGACTCTCTGAAACTTGTTCGGAGGAAGATGCAGAGAGAGAGAAAGAGAGAGAGAGAGAGAGAGTGTATCCATTAGCCAAGCTGCTAACGAGAGGCTGATGCTCAGTGGACTGACTGTCAGGCGTTAATCACGTTAAAGGAGCTCCTTCCTCAGGTGGATCTGCTTATTAAGAGGCTCAGACTGTCAAACAAGCTTTCACTGGAAACACACTCACTGAGCTCTGAGAGGAGTTTATGAAAACTAAGAGGCACAATCAGACCGAGGAGAGGAGAGGAGGGTGGAGGGATGGAGAGAAGCAGAGGTATAATTGTGTTACAGAGGGGTAACTGATGAACTCCTCCTCAGTAATAAATCCACAAACACAGAGACATGTCGTTATCTCCTGTCCTGACTGCAGCTCTGTTTGTTCCTCCGTCTTACCTTCTCTCTCAGTTTCTCTCTCTGTCTCTCTCCTCCTAGATGTAATTCTCTGTCCTCTGATCACTGATGCACTCTGGACTCATATACAGTAGGCCAGCCCACTCACAACGTACGCATCACACACAAAAATTAATTTCATGCATGAGGAGCAGCATCTGGCACCCCACAGCCTGAACTGTCAGAGAGGAGGAGAGAGAGACAGAGAGATGGGGGGGCGGGGGTCTGCATCTGACAGGTCAAAGTTACTGAAACAAACAAAATGACTGACTGAGCCAAACAATACAAAATGAATGACTGACTGAAACAGAAAGAAGGAAACAGAAAAACTGAATGAAACCAAACAATGCAAACAGATCACTCAGAGAATAAATATTCCACCAACAACACAGGATCAAGTGAAGGATTTTTCACAGACCCTCAGCTCTGAAGCTCTCAAACACCAAGGCAACAACTCAAACAACCATCTCCCAGACCGAAAAGCACGGCACTAGCTGCTGGCATTATTCTGATGCACCAACCAGTCGAGATTTTGAGTTTGCAGGAAAATGTGCTTTGACCTGTTGGGGTGTTGAAATTTTTTATTGGCCAACATTAAGTCAAAATTTTAAGATAAAATAAGAAAAATATTTTGGGATAAAAAACTCAAAGCTATGAGAAAGAAGGTCAAAATATTAAAATAAAAGTTAAATTTTTTAGATGTATGTCAAATTTTTTTGGGGGGGGAGTCAAAATTATGGGAGAAATTCAAAATTATGAGGAAAAAAAAATCAAAGATCAAACATTTTTTGGATAAAACATCCAAATGTTGTGATAAATGGTCAAAATTGAGATAAAATGTGCAAATTTTGACTTCCTACTGCTAAATTTTTACTTTTCACCCATTAATTTGACCTTTTTCTCCAAATTTTGTAAAAAAAAAAAAAAAACTCTTAAAAGAGGCAGCTTTTCATTTTCTATACTTTTTACTGAAAGAAATGGGCTTCCAGACATTATGTATTTCCTTTATAGAATTTTTTCACTTCTGAAAGAAAAGGAGTGTTTTAAATGTAAAGGTATATGTATGTATAAATGTACATATAATATTTATATGTAAGAAAGGTATGAGAGTTAATAAGCTATGCTTCTACTTACTCCTTTTTCAAATAAGTCTTTTTTCATTATTTCACTTTATTTTATATTGAAATATTGTTTAGCTCCCTAAAAATTTTCATTTATATATCATATTATAAAAACTGTTGGTAGTTTTTGGGAAGCCCTGTACTATTTGCATATTCGTAAATAATAAAAAAATCAAATGTATGGTCTACAAGCTACTTTGTCGTCTTTAGGTAACTTTTTCTATTTTTTGCAGTATCAAGAGGTCGGGTAGGGGGGGGTCCTGGGTTTTGTTTTTTTTTTTTTTAAATATGGTGACTGCGCCTTTACTCACCGGACCGCAGGTTAGTGAAGACAGTCTGGACTCCAAAGGGATCAAACCTCCATCCGGGTATTAAGTCCAAAGAGTAAGACCCAGTCCAGTGATGTGACATCCTCCATGGGTGAGGGAAAAAAAGACCTAACAGACGGAGACACGGACTAAACAGCGCGTGAGCCTTTGAAACTGTCTGGAATATTCGCACAAACTCCCGAAAGCAGAGTTCAGGAAGCACGTGGACACTGCGGCTGTTGTGATTGGCTCATGGGCTAATTGAAGGTGTGGTGGCACAGGTGAGTTGAAAAAAATGAGAAATCCGATGCTGAGAGCTCAACAATCATCTGAAACATGTTTTTAATCCCCTTATGTTTTCATAACTTTATGACTTCCTTTATGACATTCTTTATTTTTTCTTTGTCATGATTTTTATATAACACACAGGTGCACAGCTTGCACTTGCTCTGGTTTGAACATGGTTAGTGGTTTTATATGTGTATGGTGTTTCTTATCCTACCTCTTATTAGGCATTGTGTTGTGTATTGTTTCTGTATTTTAGACTTTTAATCGAGTCTTATTATCATTGTCTATCTTGTCCTTTGTGTGTTCCGGCTGCAACACTAATTTCCCTTGACGGGACAATAAAGTGATCCTGATTCTGATTTTACGACAGGTGCACATTTGTGCAATTGTTCTTATTTTCTGTACTTTTGTAGCCATCTAAGAGGAGAACATTGATCTGTTTCTGTGAAAATTTATCGAAACAGTCCCCACACTGAGCTCAGCCCTGAATTAGAGGATGAATGGTTGTTCCATGTGTGGACACTGATATCTGTTCTTCATGTGAGCGTCCACAGGCTTTCATTCAGGACACTGAGGAATAAGTCAGAGACAGAGTGTGTCACAGCCTGTGAGTTACAATCAGTTCAACATCACACACACACAAACACACTGGAGGAGTCAGAATAACTCACCTGAGAGTAATTGTCTCTCACACACTCTGGGACATTTCTCAATTCCTGTGAGTAAATGTGTTTGTGTGTGTCTTTACATAGGTGTGTGTTTCAAATTGAGAACATTAAATTTAATCAGCTAAATGTGTTTCAGGCCCTCACACAGAGTGTGTGTCTGTATTTGAATGAGCCTGTTAGGTGATTGAAGCAGAATGTGTCTTGAGTGCCGCCTGACTGTAAAACATGATGACTCTCTGTTTATTATCTATGTGGTGTGATGGTGTGAATCTGTGAAGTGATTGAGCTGGCACAGTCTGGTCTGTTAAACTAATAAGGCATCGAATGAAATAAAACTTTTCTCATCATGTAATCATCTCCACTATACTTTTTATGAGCATGTGTTAAACTGATGAAGGGAGAAGCTCAGTTGATTCTTCCTCAGAGGAGCTGTTCATGTGCTCCTCAGGCTAAGTGATACCATCTTTGACTTCCTCTTTAACTCATGATTTTTAAGTATACTGCAGGATTTGTCCCTCTACATGTTTAAAAAGATATTTGTATAGCTGGAAAAAAGCCCATTCTGGATCCTTTCATACAGATGACTCACATAAATAGAAAAAAAGAGAAACTGATGACCTTCCTCCTGAGTGTTTTTTAACCTCCTCTTTCAGTACATTACCTGCTCAAACGCGCCCTTCTGGATAGATCAGACATATATAATATTTATCTCTCTGCCTGCACAAGGTCATCACACATGACAAGGATCTATCCACTCGCTGTCCTTCAGCTCAGAGGATGAAATAAACTCAGGCAGAGATATTTCAGTCAGAGTGAGAGCTCCTGCCTACAAAGATCATCCTGAAGGAGGGTCACATGTGAGCACTTAGACCACTGCAGACCCTTATTGATTACTTCTGGAGGCCTGTGTGAGTGAGATACACACACGCGCGCACACACACACACACACACACACACACACACACACACACACACACACACACACACACACAGTGGATGTGATTGGTGGCGGGGAAGCTGCATGCATTGCTGATATTAATTATGATTTTACATTGACATGAGGAAGAATCTATTGTACTGCACTGATAGTGTGTGTTATGTGTGTGTGTGTGTGTGTGTGTGTGTGTGTGTGTATATAATAGGTTGGTGCAGGTTAGAGGGGAGGGAGAGTAGGGAGGAGGAAGAATGATGGCTTTTAATCTCACGGGACAAACGTTTGCAATTCCTCGACAGCCTCTTTCCAAGACACACACCCACCCATACACACATACACACACACACACACACACAGCATATTTCTAATTTAATTCATATCTACAGCAGCAGTCGGAGGAAATTACTGATGGACATCACATTCCTGCAGGAATGTCAGGCGTCTGTCAGCAGGATATTTGCAGATATTGTCCTAAACATGACACTGTCTTGTTGTTTATGACACTGTGCTGTGTGTGTGCGTGTTACACCGAGGTGTATATGTGTGTCCTGATCAGTTTTAGTGGTCTCTATGTTTCTGTATCTATGATTTAAAGCCGCCCTGAGCTGACTCCAGCCAACAGTCCCTTGGTGGTAATCACACAGAGATGCTAACTGTCTGTTTCCCCGTGATAAACTCTTCGACTGGCTGTAAATCTCCTCTACAACACGGTGTGAGTCTGATTAAGGTCTCTGGTGTCAGGGTCGAGATTACCGAGACATGATTTTATATACACGCTGTTTATAGTCTGACACCACCCTGCTCTTTAGGATCTAGGCACGGTGGTTTAAGGTACCTTTGTCACCTTACGTTACCTTATTTTATCCACAGCTCATACTTAAATTGTGTTTTTAAAGCTATCATAATAATTCTGTGTAGATGGTGCAAAGACAGGAATTCACAACAGCCACAGATCAGACATGCAGAGGAATGAGGAAGATTCAACGAACGCACTAAGAAAAGGTTTCATGCTTCATGAGATGGAGGTTCAAACCAAACAATAAATATGACTGTAAGGACTGAGGCCTGTACTGAAGTATCATAAGCTGCAGTTCCTGGAGTGTCCACTAGAGGCTGTTTGCAGAAGCAACAGAAACCAAATACACACCCATTGAAAAAGCCAGTCTTCACAGCAGAAATAAACATGTTTACAGCCTGGTTCAAAACTTGGTTGCATTTGGAATACATCAACTTTGGGTTGGAGTTTTCATGTGGCTTGGATTTAAACAAGGGTCTACAGGTCAAAGTTTGCCCCTTGAATTTGTGTCATGAATAAAACTCTTAGATCAGACTGTTCAGAACTTTTCATTCCTCTCCACCGGCTGATTCAGACTTGATTAATCATTAAGACATTAACATCAGTTAATATTCATACCAAAAACTGAAGCAGCTGAGCTTTATAGTTGTGCTAAGTGAGCGATTGGATAAATCCCACTGTTAAATGTTCAGAGACCAAACATTTATCAGATGCCTGAGCTACGCTACAGAAGAAAACTGAATCCTGAGTCGTGTTTGAGATGTTGAGTTATGTAAATCTTCATATGTAAGCTTTTTTGAGAAACATTTGTTCTTGACTGATGGATGATGACTGCTCAGCCAATAGATGCTCCAGTAACAGACGTACTTTGTATATTAAAAGCACCCTGATGGCTCAGCTTCAGGTTGAGATTTCATTGTTAGTTTGTCTTTCACGAGTTGATGTGATGGATCCAGATGATGTGTCAGCAGCTCGGTGACAGCTTGGTGATTATGAGCAGAAAACAAAGAAAAAAGCACTTGTCAAATGTCAGAAACATGAATCAGATAGTTATCCAACATTCCTGGACAGAAAAGGAGGAGAAGTGTTGTGCAACCTCTGAAAACCACACTGATGATGTCATAGTGATATCATCAGAGTTATGTTGTTCAGGGGAAGAGGTTTTTTAAGTCATGTAAAACGACCCACTGAGAGACATTACACCTGTTCCCACCCTGTCTAAGTCAGCTGGATCAGACCCTTCAGGGTTCAGATTCTTCATTCGTCCTCTAAAAACTGCTGATACCTGATTTTGACTTGTGCGACCAAACATCCTCTTTTGCCCGTACATGTCCCCCCTGTAATAAGACTTTACAACGCAACATAACTGGACTCTCACCTGATTTCATGTGATCTTTAAAATAATCTTTGCACGTCAAGTCACTTGCACTTAGATGTCTGTACAGTTGTAGGAAATATAGTAATATTTTTTCTATTTCATTCTAAATTTCTAAGTTCTTATCTTGACTCTATTATTATTATATTCTATTTTATTTCTGCATATTTGCACGTCGATTGTTGTGAGCTTCTGTGATTAAAAAATAAAAATTCCACCTTGGGGGATCAAAAAAGAAGAAAGAATATTTGATCTCTGATTGTTTCATGTGGAGGAGGGTTAATGGCTTGAAAATTCTACTTTGCTGTGATGAGTCAGAGGAACCAGACATCCTGAGGTTAAACTTGGGATCAGATTGAGGTATTAACTACTGGTGTTTGTTTTCTTTTTTGTTCATTATTGGTTTAAAAACGTTCGTCACTCTGTGGGAACGTGTCTGATAACAGCTTTGTACCCAAACACCCACACAAGAACTCCTCTCCTCAGTGTGTGTGTGTGTGTGTGTGTGTGTGTGTGTGTGTGTGTGTGTGTGTGTGTGTGTGTGTGTGTGTGTGTGTGTGTGTGTGTGAGGGGTGTAGCAGGTGGGTGTGTTGGGGGTTGCAGCCTACAAATTGAGCTCGTGAGCTCCTCGAGCCGCAGATGAGAGCGGCGCTCTGCACGCGCCGGACGCGCTTCCTGACCGACCCACGGACTCAGTACCGGACTGGACTAACGGGATTATGAGAGTCTGAGGTGGAGCAGAGGGACCCGGTTTCAGACCAGGAGAGGGATTACATCCTCCGCGCGCCGTGATGGGGATAGATAGACGGAGGAGAGCCTCGCTCGCGCTCACCTTGAACTTCCTCGCGCTGTTTCTGGCAGTGTCTGCGCTCACCACGAGCTACTGGTGCGAGGGCACGCGGAAGGTGGTGAAGCCGCTGTGCACCGGGCCGGTCACCGGCAAACAGTCCTTCTGCATCCGCTTCAACAGCTCCAACATCAACGACACGCGGCTGGTGCAGTACATCTGGGAGACAGGAGAGGACAAGTACGTGCTGAGGAAGTTCCACACCGGGATCTGGTTCTCCTGTGAGCAGAACATCAACATGACCGGTGAGTTTAGAGCAGGGGCACCGGGGAACCGGGGACCGGGGACCGGAGCGCAGCGAGGCGCACGGGCTGTGCGCGCAGACAGGTGCGTCACGGACAGGGATGGAGATCCGGGCACTCATTAATGTGACCATGTGAAGGAATTTAATCCTGAACATCACGGACTGGATCCAGAATCAAAGTTCCACAGATTAGTCCATAAAATCCAGTTTAACAAACACAGGGAGGAACATTCATTTCTCTCTCACCAGCTTCATCTTTGTGTCTTACACTAAAAACAGTTTCCCTCCATCTCTCCGTCCTCCTGAAAGCAGCACTGAATCTGAGGTGTGACTGAGTTTAATCAGGTGTCTTCTGTTTTGTATTTTCAGGAGAGAACTGCAGAAGCTTCCTTAATATTGCTCCTGCCAATGAAAGAGGTGAGTGAGAACTATTTCATCTTTTTATATTTGATATGAACTCATTAAATTCCTCTGCAGAGTCAGTCCTCTAGTTTACCTCCCCCAGAAGTATGCTCTCATCTCACTGCTACAAAAGAAAAATATAGATAAGAATCATAAAGACTATATGGGTATTGAGAACAGGTTCCTGTTCAGAGGCGATAAGAAATGGTTCAAGCCATCGGTATCAATAGCATTTTTGCTTTACAATTTCCTTATCAATTCTTTTCCACAGCTGGAGACACTATCAGCCCTGAAAGATCAAGGATCCTTTGAGAGAAAACAGATATACTTTCATTTTAGATAAGAACATCTGAGTTTGTACTACAGGCATATGTTCAGAGATCTAATGACTTTAATTTTTATCGACTTAAAACTCAGTGTACTGTAAAGCTACCCTTAGAGAGTTCACAGGAGAAAACATTAAAGGAATCGATAAAGAATTGGATTGATAAGCAGAATCAATCATGGTATTGATATAAATAAAGTCTTATCAACACCCACCCTTAATAAAGACAAGGATCATGTAGAGTCTGCTATGAACAAAGAAAACCAAACATTCACTGATCCTTTCATACATGCACTGAATATTTCTGCAGCTACTTTTTACACCATCAGGTTCCTCATAATATTCTAGAAAAGCCCGCTGTGTAACCTTCAGAGATAATACACAATGTACAGAACTGAAATGGGCCTGTAATGTGCTGCATGAAGTCAGCATTGGTGAATAATGCTCAAGGGTTTTGATTTAAAATGATATAAATGTACGTTAATCCATCAGAGCTGATGAGAAAGTCTCTGATCGTGCCGGGAAACAACCCTTTAACCCTCAGACCTCTATCGGCCCGGCTCTTTGCTCCCTGCTCTCTGCTCCATGTGTGACTGAATCTGGGGGTTTTCGAGCAGCTTTTCAGGATCTTTTGTTGTTGCGCTGAAATGTTGGCAGAGCCCTGAACAGATCAGAGTGTTGTCACAACATCTGTCGGCCTCAGAGCGGCATGCTCTCTGTTTTTGACTCAGAGCCCAAACATGGCTCTGATTACTGAGTCCCTCTGAGGCCTCGGATCATCGTATCTCTGACTCCATCTGAGGAATAATCCTTTTTCTGCATGTAATGGAATCAAGACGACAACTTAATACCACAGCAGGTTGTTGTTTGGGTGGATTATCAGATCAGTGTCTCTGTTAGGTAACAAGAAAAGTGATGTTAAAACACGTCTCTGCAGCCGCTGCCAGAGTCAGATCCTTCCATCAATACGACATGAAATATATAAGATAATCTGTGACTCAGCTGAACGGGTCATGGCCTGCGCAGGTAAAACATCATATTTCTTTGTACCAAAATGTGTCTGGTTTCCAACAAAGAGAAAGCCCCTGGGGATTCAGTCTTTAGTAATACCATTGTGCCACTTCCTCATCAACCTTTATGTTCTACAAAAACCTGTGCTCTTTTAACTGTCGGCTGTGCAGCTTCATCAGTGAGGAGTCAGTGACGAACATCAACCATATACACTGTAGCAGAGGTCACAGAGCAGTCCTGAGGACCAGATTAAATCTGCACCAGAGTTCAATTTCTTGCAGTTTTAACCAAATTTTCTGGAAGCTGGTCAGACTCTACAGACCAGGAAGACATTTTCATGCGTCCTGCTTCAGATGAGTGAGCAACAACAGCTGGTTAAATTCATGCTTCATACTCTTCTTCAGTTTAAAATCTGCTCTTTGCTGAGCTCTGGACATGCAAATCTGACCCTGAAGTAGAGCTGGGCAGTTATATGATAGTGATAAATTTCAGATTGATTGATGATCAGCTGAGTGCATATTTAATCGATCAAGTAAATGTGTGTGTTAACAGCCAATCAATCGACCTTTTCCTGCTTATCTGCCATGGAGATGTTTCACTCGTCTGTCTGGGAAAGAGCCGTTTGAAAATATTTTCAGAGGCAGGGCCGTTAAAAAAAAAAAAACAGCAGCTAGTGATTGGATGACCGCTCTGCTCAACACACATCACAGACCAATCCACATCAAGCCACAGTATGACGTAGCAGGTGTGCTCTGCTGCTGAGAAGCAACAGACGAACAACTAAAGGAAAAAAAACATCATTTCCTGTCAGAGAGGCCTTAAGTGATGTTCTCTGTTCCTCTTTAAAAGAAGAAATTGAGTCTATTTCTGATAATACTGCAGATATTGCCGCGTCCACAGAGACCACTTCCTGCTGTCACATCCACAGCTCCCGCCTCTCTTCCCTGATTGGTCCCGTCAATAATGGACCAGGTGAAATTGTTGCACAATGGAGCTTGGCAGGACGGATCTGCAGGATTTCAGAAAATGAATCAGGCAGGTCCATCTGCACTGCAAGGTTACTTTTGTTTATTTTGGGCCTTTTTACTTTATTTGCTTTGCATGTTCATGAAATGTGGAACTAAACTCTAGTTTCTTTAGTTTTCAGTTCAGATGCTTTAAAAGTAGCAGCCTAAAAAAATACAAAAAGATCATATGATATAAAAAAATATATTGTGATTGTTTTTGCCATATTGCCCAGCCCTGCTTCAAAGGTTGACTTTATCATTTTTGTGTCCACAAACTGAGCAGGAACAAATGTTTAAGTTAAAGTGAGCATTGAGGGGTTTCTGAATCCCTCAGTCCTCTCTGCAAACCTGTGATTGGCTCTGCAGCAACCCCCGAGCTGAGCAGAAGATGTTATCTCTGAAACATCAGAGGTGTAGGCAGAGATTTAAAGTCTGAAACCAGGCAAGTCCTCACAGAAACAGCCAACGCTGGAGATGAATGAAAGAGCTGCTGGCAGACACGGCCGAGCGTTTACGTCTTTTACATTCACCTGACACACTCAGCAGCTCTCTCCTCGCAGTCTGTCTGAACCAGAGGAGGAAACCCTGAAAGAATCTAACCCGACAGACTTTAAACCTCCTTTAATAACATGGTTTATCTCTGCTCTCTCACTCTAACTAAATTAAATTAAACCTCATCTGCCCCGGTCTGCAGTAGGTAAATCCAGGCTTCATAACTCTTGCAGAGATATCTGAGCTGACTTTCCTCCTCTGTGGTTCATTAACGTGCTGAGACTCTGCCCCTGAGGTGATGGATGTAATTACAGCTCAGCTGACAGTCACAGGTGTTTAATCCGCTGGAGTTCAGTTGTTCCACGCTCACACACCTGAGATCAGCCCCCCCCCCGACTCTCTCTCTCTCTCTCTCTCTCTCTCTCTCTGTATCATGTCCCTTCTATGAGTCTGAAGGTTAATCGCATGGGTGTCAGGTCACTGCTCCACCTTCATCGTCTTCCTCTCCGTCGCTCTTCTTCTTTGTCCTTGCCCTCCCCCCACACACCCCCCTTTCATCACACCTCCCCCCTCCTTCACTAAATGGTTATTTCCCTCCTCTCTCCTCAGGCGTGTTATGGCTGTGCATTGTAGCAGAGTGCCTGTACATCCTCCTGCTGGCCACCGGGGGCGTCCTCATGTCCATCGAAGTGTGTCAGTTTGGGAACGTCATCGATGGCCTCAAGCTCAACGCCTTCGCCGCCATTTTCACCGTGTTGTCAGGTGAGCAAGTCATACTTGTTGGGTCTGAAAGCTAACAGGGCATCCGGCTTGAGTTCTCTTTGAAAGTCAAACAGGATTTGTGACATTTTTGTCTTGGCTTCACTTATTGTAAGCTGTTGTGTCATGCCATCTTTTAGCACAGAATATGACTAAAATCTTTACTTAGAGGTCGTCTTAAACTATAAAAACAGGATGACTCAGAAAACTTGTGCTGTTTCCAGCTTTAGAGGTTGTTTCTCTGGGAATGATGAGCAGCTGTTTGCACTCAGGTCAAAACAGTTTTTAAGCTTCTACAACGTTACTGACATGTTAATCATTCAACACCTCAGAAACACATGGTGTACGGAGGATGTATGATTCTCCAGTTTGCTCTGAACCTGTGGGGTCATTATAAGAAGCTTTGAGTCATGGCAGCCATGCAGAAGAATCTCTCTCTGCTGATTCACCGCCCTTAGCCTGATCATTTTCACACGCTGGATTAAAGGGAAGGTCATTTTTAAGTCGTCCGCTGAGAGAGGAGGCAGACGACACACTGACAGGAATCTACTCAGGGCTGAGAGGCTACGACCGACCTCAGTGCGAGACTGGAGCCTCGCCAACGCGACTCACACACACACTGACCTGGACTCATCTACTTCAAGGCTCCACTGCATCTTAAATCCATTTTTCATGACTGATCACGGAATGATAACTCAGATCTCTGCCTTTTAAAGACAGAACATTTCTGATGCCTTTTCATGCAGTGAAGCTAAGAGTCCTCTGAGCTCTTATCGACTGTTTCTGCTAATGTGATTGGTGCAGTGAGGGGATGTTCCTGGGTCTGTAGGTTAAGGTGTAGATCAATAGATGCTGTGAAATCAATAAGAGCTGTAAATGTAACTGTTACTTTTACAGCTTTTTACCACCAAAATGCCTCTAACTGTTAAAAAATACATCCTTTCACACAGAGAGCCAGAGAACTGCAAAGGAACTTCCATAAAGGTGCAGAGGTTTAAAAAGCTGCAGTTCCCTGAGTGTCCACAAGAGTCTGTCTCGAGCATTGCCTGTATATAAAACAGACAGCATGGCTCCGCTTTTTACAGTTGCATGTTTTTGTAGCCAAAAGAGCTTGTCACAGGCACCACCATTGTGCAGCCAGAGTCTGCAGCAGAGTGGAACTAGGCAACAAAAAAGCAATTTATACACTGCCTGGTCAAAAGAAAAGTTGCCAACAAAAAAAAGGTCACACTTTAATATTTTGTAAGACTGCTTTCAGTTTTGTTCAAAGTGATGTTTTACTAAGCCTCTGCAATGTCACAAATTTTATTTCCATCCAATGTTTCATGATTTTTTCACCAAGATCTTGTATTGATGATGTGAGAGTCTGACCACTGCACAAAGTCTTCTCCAGTTCATCCCAAAGATTCTCAATGGGGTTAAGGTCTGAACTCTGTGGTGGCCAATCCATGTGTGAAAAAGATGTCTCATGCTCCCTGAACCACTCTTTCACAATTTGAGCCCGATGAATCCAGGCATTGTAATCTTTTTTACCTGTGCCAATAAGGATGAAAAAATCTATTGATTTCTCAACCTGGTCATTCAGTATATTCAGGTAGTCAGCTGATCACATTCTTTGGGAACATAATGTTGTTGAACCGAAACTTGAGCAACTGTAGCAACCCCAGATCATAGCGCTTCTCCTACAGGCTTGTGCAGTAGGCACTAGGCATGATGGGTGAATCACTTCACCTGCCTCTCTTCTTACGCTGATGCTTCCATCACTCTGGAACAGGGTAAATCTGCCAGACCACATGACCTTCTTCCATTCCTCTAGAGTTCAATCTTTATGCTCCCAAGCAAACTGAAGCTTTTTTTCTGGTTAGCCTTGCTGATTCGTGGTTTTCTTAAGACTACACAGCTGTTCAGTCCAAATCCCTTGAGTTGCATTTGCATTGTCCATGTGGAAATGTTCTTACTTTCACTTTTTAACATACTTCTGAGTTTTTGTGGCAACCTCACTTTGAGTTGAGTATCATGGCCTCTATGGTTTTTACAGTCTATGGTCTCAAGCAGTGAGTCTGTACCCATAGAGCTCTACGTTAAAGGCTGATGTGGGGAAATCTTTATGTTGTTTGCTTTTGGCTCCTCCCTCGTCTCTAAATCTGGTCACTTCTGGTCCCAGGAAACCAGCTCAGAGTCTGAACCAGGGTTACAGATCCTGGGCTCATTAACGTGTGAGTGTTGTGACAGCAGCCTCATCCATTTATTCATGTTTTTTTCACAAACAGGATTCTTCTCCTGTCAGAGAACAGAGAAACTGACAGGACATGTTTATATTTGGTGCATATGTTGACAGGGGGGGGTGAAGAAATAGCTTCATGGAGCTGAAACAGTCTCCTTCCTCATGGTGTCACAGCAGAGAGGAACAGTCCACCATCCCTCACCTCATGGCATCCTCGCTTTTTCACTTCCAGCTGACAGGAGCTGAACCCGCTGGCTCTCTGCAGCTGACACTTTTCAGACCGCAGCCTTTCTGACTTATATTCAGGCTCTGGCTCTCTGCCCGCTCTAACTTTGAGTCCAGCAGAAAGGCGGCCCGTCTGCATGTCTCATGTTTTATTCATGTGTGACTCAGTGTCTGCAGGAGCGAGCTGTATGTGAGAACGAGGAGCTGAACCCTGAGAAGTTCACGCTGAGTGCAGTTTCATTTCATTTTGGAGCATCTGTCTCAGTCTGCTGACTCCTGAACGGCTCCCTCAGCTCGTCACAAAGCGCTTTACTGAGCCTGTAAAATGTTGAGTTAAAGAGGCAGTTAAAAAAGTTGATTCTGTTTTTAATGAGCTGAGAGGCTGAGTTTCTACAGAGGAGAGCAGATTAAAGTTTATTAAAGCCGTCAGTCACTGGAGCTGTGAGGAGGAGGAGGAGGGTTAGAGTTTATGACAGAAAACAGAAACATCAAAGTTCATTTCAGATTTTATTGATCCATCCATCCGCTCTGTGTTTGCTTATGTTCACTTCATTGGGAATGAAAATAAAATGTGTTCATCCAAAGGGGAGAGGGGCAGAGCATGGGTTAATCACTTTTAGTCTTAAGTTACTCAATGAGAGCAAATACTGATCTGAAACTTCAATCAGACAGGGCTATAACGAGCCCCATAGCTCATCAAACCAGTGCAACACCACAATAATTAATGTCAATGAAGAATAAGCCTGAACAGAGACTCTAAACTCTTAAAGTAGTTTCCTCTCTGACTCACTTTCAGAAAACTGCCTAAACAAAGTCACAAACCTGCACCCTGATCTAATTATTTCAACTACCTTTAGCCTTTTTTTGCTCATGATGCTGATTACACAGGAGCATAGGGCTGGGCAATTAATCACAGTTCAGATAGAATTTCAGAATTTCCTGCTGCAATATTCTAACTGCAAGAAGTGCAATATTTCTTTAGCCTCAGAGTACCAGATAAAATTATAAAGTGAATTGTTAAGTGGCAAAAATGGTCAAAAGCAAGAAAAATTGGCAACGAAAATAGTACAATAGTTTAAAAAAAAAGAATATAGTACAAGACAGTCAAAAAGTAGTAAAAATGGTGCAAAAGAGGCAAAAAAGGGTAAAATATTAATAATAATAATAATAATTATAATTATAATTATAATAATAAAGAAGCAATCAATATGAGTTTTAAGTGGCAATAATGGTCAAAAGCATGAAAATTCGGTAAAAAACAAAAAAACAAAAAACAAAAAAAAAACTTGGAAAATATTAAAAAAGTAGCAAATAAAGGTCCAAACGAGGAAGAAAAAAAGAGTGAAAAGTGACCTATGGGCCCAATGCACTCACAAGTAGCAAAATAGAGATTGTCAAGGGTTGTTGTCATGCTGTAAATGATGGGAATGGTCATTTCCACAAATGTGGGGGTCTTTTTTTTAACAACACATAAGATTGGGAACCTAAAAATAATCACACCATATATTGCAATTGCAATGTATGGAACATTAATCGCAATTAAATTATTTTGGCAAATTGTTCAGACTTTCAGGAGCATTAGGAAAACTAATCAGAGCTGAGATTTACTCACTGTTATGTTATCCCAGCCTCTGATTGGGGCGTCATGCACTGGTCAGTGTAGCAGGTTAATAGAAGATTATTTTGGGAGTCACTGTTAAACTCAGCTCATATTGAACAGGAGTATGTAAAAAGAGTCAGTTTCCATCCTGTCCTTTTGATTGAACTGCATTAAGTGGGCGTAGCTAAACTTTACTGCGCCACTGAGAGCTTCAAAAGAAGACAGATCTGTTTAGGCCTTGCCCCCTAATAAACAGCCTGACATCAGGGGGAAGAAGAAAAGTAAAGAATGAATGATCAGTCTCTCTGCTCGCATTGACAGATATGGGGTGACTGAATTTATTGATGGATAGAGCAAACTTTAAAGCGCTAGTTCTGGACCTTAATTGGGCCATGACCTCATTTTCACATCACAATTTTCCGGCAACTGCAAAGGCATTTTCTTACTAGAATTAATGTTGCAGCAATAGTATGTGGCTTCATCGCCCTCACAATGACCTAACTCATCTCCAAGGACGCTTTCAGTGCTCACTCACTTACTGTCACAACCAGTGGTGTGCATAGACATTTTGAAGGACAGGGGCAAAAGAAAAAAAAGGCAAACACAGTGTGTTTTGGATCCCAAGAAGGCACTTCAGAGTGTGCTTCAACTCCCACACAGTCAGTTTATCATGTTTCAACCAGCCGAAGGTGCAGATTAGTGTAGTCCACCAACTAGGAAGGCACTTAAGCATTTGTTTTGGCTCCCAAGAAGGTACCTCCTTCTCTTTCCTCTTGGAGCAGTCTCTAAGAGGCAAGATGGGTTAAGAAATTTTTCCATTTGTTTTCTGTTTTTTTTCTACTGACCCCAAGGTTGAAGTGAGGAATCTCAAGTAGCAGTCACATGACCATAGCTGTCCATCAAGATGCTCCAGCTCAGATAGTTTTATACACCCCATGTACCCCCACATGAGGTCCCGACCCCAAGGTTAAAAAACACTGCTTTAAAGACTTGTTTTTGTGGTCCAGTTTGCTGTCCCCTGGTGACTATTCCAGGGATCAACAGCTTCCTACCTGAAGTGTTTGCAGAGCGTGTGTGTCCTGGTGAAGTGAGTGTGTCCTCGAGAAGTGTGTGGAGTGTTTGTCCCTGAGATGAAGCACCTGAATCCTCTCCTCTGTAATCTAACCTGACCTTGCTGAGAACAGCAGCTTCATCTCCACACCACAGAACGTTCCAGATCCCAGATCTGTTCCTGTGCGCTGTCACAAAGCCGCTTCAGATCTGCATCTCATTGAGTCTGAAGGGTCATCCTCAGGAATAAACATGAGCTCTGATGGGATGAGATGGAGTTTAGGTGTTAGGATCTGCTCAGCTCGTGTTCACTGGGAGGATTTTAGGAGCTTAGGTGGTAATCGGATTGGTTGGCTACACACGCTGGTTTTTATTCCTGATTTGTAACGCTGAGAGGAGAGGACACAGATGAGAGGGTCAGAGAAATCACTGAAACAAAGGGTTAAATAAAGGAGAGGAGAGGAACAGTGTTCCTGAGAGGAAGACAAAGAGCATCTCTGATTGGATGAGTGGTAGATAAGCACAGACTGATTCAGAGTCATCACTCAGCTGACAATGTGTGTGTGTGTGTTTGTGCCATACTTTTTTTTTTTT